>JAOBAT010081252.1:0-19407 GCA_026413305.1 Hydrozoanthus tunicans | reverse complement strand
CAAAGGCTGCATTCTTAGTCCTTCTTCTAAGCCCTCAGTTGTCCTACTTTTCTCCTATTTTTCCCCTCGAAATCCTTCTTTTCTCCTACTTTTTCACCTGGGTGTGCTTAAAAGCATGCATACAGTGATCTGAATCAGTGCTAATAATCTTGATTGACATTTGTTGTCTCACAAGTAAGAATTTCAGTCACAATTCAGCTTTTTTATCTGTCAGTGGGTCCCCTTTTTCAAGCATGCCCCCTGACCCCCTAGAATACCCACATCTATGGTGCTCATCCGCCCTTCCAATAAAATTCATGCTCTGCGGTCCCTGTTTTATGGATGAGACTATAATGGTGTGCTCCTCTTATCGTCCCCAAAAATGCTTCTAAAGGAAAATATATGTTACATGTACTTACTAGCTTTGTTTAAGACATATAGTGAGAGATTTGTTACTATTGCTTTAATTCATTTCTATTATAGGTGCACTCTTCCTTGAGGAATTAACTAGCAAACATTTGAAGCAGACCCTGGATAGTTTGATGTCAGATTGTGACAGACGACAGGCGCTGGTCCATGAGCTGATATCATCCTCCAATAAAATGCAGTATGAGTTTGCTGTTTTACATATTAAAAAATTGCATTGTGGTTAGTTCCAATAGTCCACCAGTGGATTTAGAAGAGGGGCTCCCCCCCTTTTTGGCAGCACTGATTATTTTTGGCCACCTCCCTTCCTTAATGAACTGACTGTGTTACCATGTACTTTTTGTCTTAATTGGCTTGATCAGTTAATAAAACATCGATCTTTCAGACCTGAATTAGGCGAAGTTTTTGTTGTAAAACAGGTGCTAATAGAAATGGAAAAGTTTGTTTTTGAGGGAGTTGGGGGAAGGGAGTTGGAGCCCCCCTCTTCAAAATTTCTGGATCCGCCATTTAAGAATGCAATGGAAAAACTATTAGTGACACATGCATGTACATTAAACCTTAACTCCTGGCAGTCAATCAAAATCTAAAATCACATTTCATAAATTAATCCAATGCCACTTTGGTTTCTCCTTAAATGAGATATAAGATAAAAAATGTAGTACTGAGTTTCAAGAAACAATCCATATAAATAATGTTTATACATATCTAATTGCACTTGCAGAAATTTTGTCCTTGATTTCTTATTTATTTTCCAGTACGGCCTCTCCTTTTTGAATGAAGATTTTTGTAATGGCTGGGACCAACGGCTTAACATCAAACCTCAATAGACTGTGTGGCAAAAGAAGGCTGCACATTAATTTTCAATTCTCGACATGGCCGGGGACCCATCTTGGGGCCTCACCCTTGACAGTCACAGTTTTTACTGACTGAGCCAAGGTCCCACATATCAGTAATATGTTGCATTGTTCTATATAGACTGTATAAAAAAGGAGACGAGTTGACTGTTGTGTGTACACTGCTGATAAGTTCTATTTGTAATTTTTTTTTAGAAAAGACATGACAGAACAAGCCGATACAGTGCATCAATATGAGACACAGGTAAAAATGTTACATATGTTACAGTGTTCAAATTTAAGGGTTTTCAGTAAGTTTCCCAAAGGGCAAGTAGATTTGAATTTTCAGTTGCCTGTGTGAATAATTATTTTGACTTGCCCGACCCATCTTATTAATTGTTTTCCATTAAATGTTCACACGCATGGCATATATAATATAGTATAAAATAACTAATAGTAATAGCCTTGATTAAATAACACATTATTTTCTTAAGAAAATGTCAAACTTGGCATCAAAAATACATGCTGGCCTGCTTATGCAGCACTGCTGTTCAGTTGAAATGTGGGCTCAGAAAGGGAATTGCGAGCGCGATCTATCGTAGCAAGGTTTATTTACACTCAAAACTGGACTATTTGAGGCGGCAGGGATGTCTTTTTACATCTTAAACAGTAAAATTTTGACAAATTGTTTTAAAGTAGAAGTTTAAGATTCTCAGTAATTCACTAAAGTGTAAAAATTCTAGTTGCCCTGCCAGGCAACCTGTGTTACGAAAAGTTGAAATTTTGTTTGCCCGTTCGAATTTCTTCTTGTTGCGGGCAAACGGGCAAGCATTAAATTCAAACACTGTGTTACAATACCAATCAATGTAGAAATTGCAAGTATAATTATTTAGTTATGGAAAGGGACTCATATAAAAGGGTACATACATGTGTGCATGTAGATGTTTCTTTTATTTCAAAGTTGCAAAAATTTTGGCCATTTTAAACCTGTACAAGGGCAGTACATCTTTGCACTGAGCAATTAGTCGCTCTCCTCAGGTCAATTTTGCCCTGTCATGAAATTAATAAAAAGACTGTGTGCTGTGGCAACTTGAGTTTAAAACTTGTACTTTATCGGCAAATCAATTTTGGTATCACAACCTTTGTTAAGCCTGTACTAGTAACTCTTAAGCAGAGACAATGGGGTCCAACTTCTTCACCACTAATAAATTCCAATTAAGTTGCTTAAACAACCACTCGAGGTTCGTGATGAATGTTTCGAACTACATCATTTGTCATTCCCACCAATGCATATCTACATCAGACAAAGTTTTCTGTGTAATTTAGGAATTCCAGAATAGGCCCAAATAATGAGTGCTCCCTAAATAAATGTCCTGCAACTTATTTTCAATATTTTATTAGTTACAAATACAATGTGATCATTTGGTTTACTTCTTTTTAGATAAGACTTCTGCAAAGACAGGTGGAGGAAGAACAGGTGAAAAATCAGGTAATTCTCTTTAGTTGTCACAGTGGAACTCAGCCTTGTGATCACCTCATTAACTGAGCTGCCCTGTTAATTTGGTTCGGCCATTTGGTTAATACAGCCGCCCGGCCACCTCATTACTATGGTCACCATGTTAGCACAGTCAACTCATTACTATTGTCACCATGTTAGCACAGTCACCTTGTTATTATGGTCACCTCATTAGCACAGTCACCTTGTTATTATGGTCACCTTGTAAGCACAGTCACCTTGTTATTAGGGTCACCTCGTTAGCACAGTCACCTTGTTAGCACAGTCACCTTGTTATTATGGTCATCTTGTTAGCACAAATACCTTGTTATTATGGTCACCTTGTTAGTACAGTCACCTTGTTATTATAGTCATCTTGTTAGCACATTCACCTTGTTGTTATGGTCACCTCGTTAGTACAGTCACCTTGTATTATGGTCACCTCATTAGTACAGTCACCTTGTTATTATGGTCACCTCGTTAGTACAGTCACCTTGTTATTATGGATATCTTGTTAGTACAGTCACCTTGTTATTATGGTCACCGCATTAGTACAAATACCTTATTATGGTTACCTCGTTAGCACAGTCACCATGTTATTATGTTCACCTCACTAGCACAGTCACCTTGCAATTATGGTTCTCTTGTTAGCACAGTCACCTTGTTATTATGATCACCTCGTTAGCACAATCACCTTGTTATTATGGTTATCTTGTTAGCACAGTCATTTTGTTAATATGGTCATCTCATTAGCACAGTCACCTTGTTAGCACAGTCACCTTGTTATTATGGTCATCTTGTTAGCACAGTCACCTCGTTATTATTGTCACGTTGTTAGCACAGTCACCTCGTTAGCACAGTCATCATGTTTTTATGTTCACCTTGTTAGCACAGCTTCACCTTGTTATTATGGTCACCTCGTTAGCACAATCACCTTGTTATTATGGATATCTTGTTAGCACAGTCACCTTGTTATTATGTTCACCTCATTAGCACAGTCACCTTGCAATTATGGTTCTCTTGTTAGCACAGTCACCTTGTTATTATGGTCACCTCGTTAGCACAATCACCTTGTTATTATGGTTATCTTGTTAGCACAGTCATTTTGTTAACATGGTCATCTCATTAGCACAGTTACCTTGTTAGCACAGTCACCTTGTTATTATGGTCATCTTGTTAGCACAGTCACCTCGTTATTATTGTCACCTTGTTAGCACAGTCACGTTGTTAGCACAGTCACCTCGTTAGCACAGTCATCATGTTTTTATGTTCACCTTGTTAGCACAGCTTCACCTTGTTATTATGGTCACCTCGTTAGCACAATCACCTTGTTATTATGGTTATCTTGTTAGCACAGTCACCTCGTTATTATTGTCGCCTTATTAGCACAGTCACCTTGTTAGCACAGTCACCTCGTTAGCACAGTCATCATGTTATTATGGTCACCTCGTTTGCACAGTCACCTTGTTATTATGTTCATCTCATTAGCAAAGTCACCTTGTTATTATGGTCATCTTGTTAGCAAAGTCACCTTGTTATTATGGTCACCTCATCTTTATGGTCACCTCTTTAAATAGCACAGTCACTTCGTTATTATGAAATATCAGGAAAGTGGGAAAAGTAAGTCAAATAAAATGAATGAACTCTGAATCTCATGATAAAAGAAAAAAAGGAAAGATATGGTAAACAAAAATTTAAAGAACTTAAAGTACTATTAGTAACATATTCTTCAAGAAAAAGTTATTCAAGTTCCTGTTTAAAGCAATGAAAGTTCAGAGTTTTCACCTGTTCATGAATCTCGTTCAAGGTTTTCGATCCAATGTTAAATTTTCCAAAATTCATTCTAATTTTTGGAAAAGCAAATGTGGATTTTGATGCTAGGCGAGTACTGTAATTGCATCTGATAGAAGTGAAAAAGCTGTCAAAAGCATGAGGAAGATTAAAGTAAGAGTCTTATACATAAAACATGCAGTGTAGAGCAAGATTAGTTTGTTCGGCCACCTTCTTAATACAGCCACTCATTAATATGGCAACCTAGTTAATGTAGCAATGTCTTTAATGCAGCCATTTTGTTAATACGGCCACCCCACTAATATACAGCCACATATTGCCACCATATGACCATCTCATTAACATGGCTGTTTTAATGTGAACATTGGTCATCTTTTTTGTGTCCACCTTACATTTTCTTATATAAAACTTCATTAATAGGGCACCTAATTAATACAATCATATTTTTCTGTTACATTGGTGACCATATTAATGTGGGCACCAATATAATTTATTGCTTAGTCGCAATTTCTTTCAAATTTGCTAAGGAATTTCAAGACAGGCGCTTAAGTGAGCTTCATCGGCATGGACAAGAAATGACAGAGCTACAACAAGTTAAGACCGATTTTACTGCTCGTTTCCAGCAAATGGAACAAAAATGTCTCCAGAAAGAAGCTGAAATCGCTCGACTTCAGAGACACTGTCAGGATCTGATAGACAAGGTAAATACCCAAATGTATAGTTTGCTTTTATAAAATACAATTTGTAGTTAAAATACATAACTACATGTTTTCATTTAACTTTGTCCCTGAGTTTAATTTTTCTTGTTTCAAACTAATCAAATGAGGATTGTTGCCATATTCAAGAACAACTTTAGGACTACCTAACTAATAAAGAATAGTACTTAAGTTTGTAAAAACATGTTTGTAAATGCTAGTATAGTCAACAATGATAAGTATTGCAGTTTTAATTGATTAACTATGTTTAAACTAATTACATGCCCTGCAAAGACAACCTTTTAGTCTGGATGATCACATCAATCCCCATGCATTAAAATAATTGTATATAAATTTATATTTATATTTACTAAATTTTTGTTATTTTAAAGTTTTGTAGCTTTACATTTTCCACTCAAATAATTTTATCAAGCTCTACATCAATGTGTAACAAGCACTCTTGGGCAGAATGATGAAACCTAAGATTTTTCAAGAAAAAGTGTAGCAAACAATTTGGTCTAAAGTGAAAAATAAAACAGTTACACAGGCATATTGTTTTGAAGAAGTTTATAATGATAGTAATGATAATCCTTTATTAACTACACTCATTTGCAATGTTAAAACTGAATTGCTAAAAGCGAAATCCTTTCTGGAGCCTACTTGCCTATTAGACCGGCGCTTATCTCCGCTTTCTGTAGTGTTAAGCGGAAGAGACTCTTTGACTCCCCCTGGACAGATCCCTAATCCATCGCAGGTTAGCTCCCAGCAGAGCTGGTACTCATTTATACAGCTGGGTCGACAGGAACAAAGTCAGGTAAAGTGTCTTGTTCAAGGACACAACACAGTGGTCTGACCGGGGCTCGAACTCGCGACCCTAGGATTACGAGTTGAACTCGCTAACTGCTCGGGCAACAGAGTTACAGTACAGAAAAAAAATTACAATTTAAAAAACAAGTTAGCAGTATAAACAAGTATAGGCTACTATCAATAATATGGTGAAAAACGTTTAATTGTAAGGAATAAGTCAGTTCTCATGGTTCTGCAAAAAATAAAGTTTCTTAATTTGAAGAAGGTTTTTCCTTTTTTTCATTTTCAAATTTTTTCAACCATATAAGCTGAACATTTCCTTTCTATTTATTTCCATCAAATTCAAACAGAGTATGAAAACAACTCCAACTTACCATTAACTGTTAATTATTTTCCTCCTAGGAAGAAGAAAGACTCAACAAGCAAGCCAAGATGTTTCATCATTACAAGAGACGTTCACCACACAAGCACAATGCAATAGATCAAAAGTAATTATTTTTCTAATTACTAGCTAGTTGTACTACTAGTAAGTGCCAATGAGCAACCCCGTTTCAACACTCTAAACTAAAAGTCACTACATTAAATTTGTAGTCCCCGCTGTTGCTCAGGCATTTTTAAAATCCATGCTGCTACTGGTAAATTTAAGAAAGTTAATTTGAAACAAGACTCGAAACAATGTTTGCTTATAGAGTTGGGGTTAAAAATCGCGTAAAACGTAACCGTTTTGCCGTCCTTTCGAAATTTGCTTGCCTGAAGCTTTCGGTTTTCAAGAACAGCTCAATTGAACGACAGTGTTCACTTGAATAAAACTAGACGATTGACTACCAAGACTGATGAAAAAGCAACGACAAGTACCGAATTATAATTATGGAGGTCACATGGATGCCTATATACTGTTTTCGGCGAAACGAAACAAAACGAAATGAGCATGCAAACTGTATTCAGCGAAACGAGACTTGAATGAACGGCAGGAAAAAGACGTACGAGAAGTTATACATAACAAATTATTTCTAACTCTGCAGGCCGATTCTGGACCATGAAAACGTAACATCGTAATATTTGCGTAAGTTTTCACAGCTTTTAAGTGACGACCTGAAAATTCAAAGCGTTTGCTCAACCGTGAATATATAAATGACAAAATTTCATCAATACAAGTCTAGTCTGCGTAGCAGCAGTTTTTTAGAGCAGAGCTCGAGAGCTCGAGAGCTCATTTCGTTTCTTTTCGTTTCGTTTCGTTTCGCCGAATACAGTAAGCCACATGGATGCCATGACGTGACACGAAATTTCCGCGATGTGCTTGGGCTTTTTGTTTTCTATTGTTACATAACCTTACTTAATTCGCTGGATCACTCGAGATATTTTTCGCCTGCAGCTTGATACTAACGGTCTATAATGCTGCTACCTCATGATCCTTGCAATTTGTCTTGGATCGCTCGTTGGCAACAATTTAAGGAGATAAATCTGCTTTTTCCTGTTCCTAAGCTTGATGTATTCCCTGAGAAAACTAGAACAAGATTAAAGAAACCAACTTGCTGTGGAAACCATTAACTTTGTTTTGCTGCAACAATGTTACACCTCAAACTCAGCTAGTGCAATGAAATCCACCATTTTAGAATAGAAATATATTGTCATTTGTGTATCTCGAAATCGTGCTTCAACTTTAATGAATGTAATTATTGTTTAACTCGCGTAGTTTTAAAGACAGAAAAAATAGTCCTCCAAGCTTCCTAATTGTGCCCTGTGCCAATCTGGCCAATTGTCACTTCTGTAATTTTCAGACAATTCCCGTGTAGCACACAATAAAGTTTGTTTACTAAACACAAATGTTTTCTGAATCTTGAACAGGAATGTTTTTTCGGGGTCAAAAGATTTTAGGGCTTGGTATATTTAGGGTATCTTTTTACATTTCCCAATGAGCATCTCTACTCCAAGTAACACCCCTTTCCCCCACCCACCCCATCCCACTCCGATTCGAATTCATGGGTTATTTAAAACATACAAGCTAGTTCACTTAAACTTTCCGAAAAAGATGGCGGCGCTACATTTTACCACAATGCATCGCGAATCTCACATCGCTAAAAGAAATTCAGGGAAGGTAACAGTTGGTAATAAATTCCTTGTGCTAACTGTGTGTTCAGGTTTAAAGATTCTCTCTTTGTGATTTTAAGGACAATTTTAGATGTTTATGCGCTAGGAATTTTGGGAAATGTACAAGTCGCTATTTTTGGCATAATCGTAAAAACATAAAACTGGCCTTTCTATCAAATGTTGGCGGTGAATGTTAGTGGTTCACATATTCTCTTTTGTCATGTATAGGTTGATGGATGTTATTGAAAGTTATGAAGCAAAGTTATCTGAGATGGAAGAAGAATTAGAAGCCTTAAGGTCGGTATTGAACTCACAGCAAAACAAACAAATTGCAATTTCCAATAGACCGTCATCAGGCTAGTATGGCATGATAATATATTCACATTATCGAGAACACGTGTTTGTGTTGATTTCAGCACATTAATGTTAGCGAAGCTTCAAAGTTTTAAAAAGATTGCCCGCAATTTGACGGAGATAAGAAGGTTTGAATCTGGATAATTTCCAACGAAACGTATGCTAGACGGGCATGTCTCTGTAAAAATAACAGAATATTAAGTTTCAAAACTTAATAAGTTTTTGGAAAGTTTGGTGCTGGCAACAGTTTCTTTTATTTGATATGTTGGGTTTTTTTTGTGAAAATGTCTGTTTGCAGGCCCGTGAGAATCCAGGTTTCAATTTTTTTAAAACTTTAAATTGCAGTTAAGTGCCCACTAAAATGTAAAGCAATGTCGCTGTCTAATGGAAAATGCGCGCTAGCATGTAGACGTATTAAGAAAATTAAAACCAATGTTTTATAAATTGAAGTATGTTATACAAATGAAATTTTTGAGTCATCCATTGGAATAAGATTAATCAACAAATTTAAATCGCTTACTGGAATTTTAGAAAGTTAACGCAACAACACGACGTTACGACCGTATCTCACAGTCTTCAACAAGTATGTTTCTTTTATAAGCCTTTTAGAGAAGATTAATTGGCATTTGGAATCTTGTTTTGGAGTGTTGTTCATTGATTTCAAGGAAATTTTTGTCATAATCCTTAACTGTGGTAATTAAACGACTCTGAACTGTTTTCCCCTTTTTATATATTGAAATAAAACAATTAGTGAAAACTCATAGAGCGCGAACGACGTTTCGACCGTATCACACGGCCTTCTGCAGGTTTCTGGTGAGTCAGCTTTGGACCACACAACTCGGTCCTTTGCGTGCGGTAACAAACCGCAGACCACCTTTTTTATTGAACGAAGGGTCCCCGACTCATTCCCACACAGCCTCCTTAATACCACGTCTCAACCAATTCCCCTCCTTGTAAGAACTTTCACATCAAATGAATGGCCCGAGCTTCTTAAATTATTGAAAACAGCCGAACGTACTTGGCGTTTTGTGTTGTCCCATTCTCATACACAGTGCTTGTTTTTCCCTTTTCCCTTTGTTAGAAAAACATCTGCAGCGAAGAATTCTTCATTTATTGGCCGTTCTGGTGATGTTGTTACATCAGAGCGTGAGTCAAGTGAAGAGATGGAGCACGAAGAGGTTGGTCTTGAAACGCAGAAACCTGAAAAGCAACCTAAGACATCGACATTGGTTGCATCTGGGGGATGTTGGAGAGATGACGATCTTCAACCAACGACTGCTGTTGCATCTGCAGAACTACATAGAAAAATAAAAACATTGTCTGGCAAAATAACAGTAAGTGTGTGTTCCTGGTTTGGAACAGAGTCCAAAATCAGGAACAGACTCTCTCCTCAAAGTAGAAACCTTGATAAACTAGCTAATTTCAAAGAACAGGCCAAAACGCATCTTTTTAAAAGAGCATTTTTAAATCATTAAAATAAGTTTATAAAGATAAAAATTTTTATACTTTATTCTAAATTAGGTTTTCTCTTTGAATTTTTAGTTATTATTATTATTATTATTATTATTATTATTAATGGTATTATTATTATTATGTTTGTCTGGGTTTTTGGTATGAGTTTAGTTGTACGTGTTGATGTGAAGTCAAAACGAAAAAAGAAGTTGCCTTAGTAGTTATCTTGTTTTCTCACTAGACGGACAAATTGCGAGACGACCTCTCCATCAGGACGACTTGTTCGTTTTCTAATATGAAAACAACCAACATCACTTCGTCTTGTTACTCTTTTTAGACTTTTGTTTTAAAAAAAACTATTTCGGAAATATGTTTTAAAAAAAACTTATCTCAAATTTCAAAAACTGTACGAGTCGAATTAGCGGGTTAAACCACACGTTTTGCTGAATATCAGCCTTCTAAAAGGTATATTCTGCCATCTTGGAGTTTACTGTAACTTGTATTACTTTTCTTTTAAGAGTTGCCTTTCTTTTCATAATCACACAGAAAAGAAAGCATTTCATTATCGTGTACATATGCATGATGTAATTGCAGTGATAGATCTAGGATCTGGAAACTTTGGTACATTTCTTATGTTTTAGAAAAGTATTGTTTTTTTCAGTCAACAGAAAAGCAGTTGCGGGATGCAGCTAAACTCATCAAGCTTTTAGAGAGTGAAAACTCGTCTTTGAAAATGGAGATGGAGTCAAGGTACTTAAAATTAGACATATTACAAATCGATATTGATATACTCGCTGATGAATAACGAATATGAGTATATTTAGTAAGGTTATTCGGGGAAAGGGCTTGATTTGAGTTGATACACAAAAGAAGCGAAAAACCACAATTGTTGAAATGTGAGCTGTTATCTATTTTGCTTGATTTTTTCCTCCAGACCAAGTCAGCATGATTGGAAAAAAACTAAAAAGTACTACAGGCAACTTGAGAAGATTTTGGCTGAAAATAACCTTAGGTGTGTATGTATATCAGTTTATTTTAATTTGATAAGTAATTCCTGACCTTGCTTCCTGACCTATGTAAACCAGTATAGTCACCTTTCTCTAACTACATTTACATGCAATTTACATGCAAGTCACTGCATGTATGGTATACTTAGATGCTTTCGACCTAAATAAAGAAGCAAGATTGGAAGTACGGTATTGTTTAATCAAGGTTAAAAAGTATACTTATAAAATTATTTATTAAGTTTGTCAAGAAAACCTGAGTTTGTGAATTTTGACCAAAGGGATTTGCAGGGTGGTAGTTTTTGTCAACCTTTGCATGCATAGCAACAATTTATAATGACAGGATGTCTGAGACACTAATCTGTTGCGAGATTAGGTAGGTAGAGGCAGCGTGGCTCAGTGGTGAGGGTGCCATATTTCGTGCGGTTGTCCCGGGTTCAAATCCATCTCTGACCACTGACCGGATTTTGCTTCAACGATCCCAGAGTTAAATCCAATTATCGCCCTGTCAGCTTCCTTGTGCTAGCCTTCAATCCACGTGAAGTTGGTGATCCCTTTGAACAGCATTAAAGTCCACTGAATATAAACTTCTAACGAACCATTAGGGTGTTAACTTTCTATTTATTTCATATGGGACTAGCTCTTCAGTGTAACAGTCTCCCCTTTTTGGTGCGATTTTGACGCAATTATGAGAGACATTCTGTGACATATATTCATTTATAGCAACGAGGAAAAGCGGCCATATCGACGAAGACGGCTTAATGAAAACATGCATCTTGCTTGCTCTTGTCATTCACGTATAGCTAGTATGATTTCTAATTAGTCCGAACTCCGCTTTCTGGGAAAAGTGGGTTTTTTTAAAAGTTAAATGAAGGTCGTTCTTGTAGTCGTAATAATTCAAAATTTAGCTTTTCACGTTGTAATTTTCAATACGATGCTGTGCAGGTGGTGTTTTCAAACGTGTGCCTGTTGCAGTCACTATTTTTCTCTGTCGTCGTCGTCGGCGTTCTCGACCTACTTGCTTGAAGTGCATATGAAGTGAGAAATTTTATTACTTCAGTGGAGAGACTTTGCCAAATGAGGAATAATGGTGAAAAATTTTTTGCGTTTTTTCAAAGTCTGCTGCCAATCTGTAACATTTGGGTGTATTTTAGCTAAAGTTAGATTATTGATGCATCCGAGGCAGATGGATCATCAGTCCAAGTCTGGCTCAAACCCACCCAAATTTTACGGATTGGCAGCAGATTTTAGAAAAACGCAAATTTGTCGGAACCACTCGTGACGTCATCAGGTGCAATTTTTAAAAGTTGATATCTCGAGAACCAGGAACGATTTTGGCAAAAATTCTTTCACCGTGTTTCCTCGTTTAGCAAGGTCTATCCACTGAAGTAATAGAAATTTTCACTTCATATGCACCTTAAGGTCCTCTGTGTTTCGAACTAAGTGCCGTGTTGTATTTAAGTTTGTTATGTATGTTTTCTATGGAAAATACCTTGGTTTCCTCTAGCCCACCTCGCAAAAAGCATAGAGAAGGCAAACATGAAGTGGTTGACCTAAGGCAGAAAAGATATACCTTCAGGGTAAGTTCAAACTTTTGGCGTACATATTTAGATGTTGGTCTACAACGCACGCTTAACCACTGTTTTTCTTTACTTAAAATAGCTTTTAACATTTTTATTTAAATGTACCATTGTTCAGTTCTTTATAATTGCTGTTTAGGCCCAAATGCTTAGTGTGCTTTATTTTGATATGAATACAGGTTTAGCTACGCACCGCTTTACGAAATACTCTTAAAATGCTGTTTTTATTTTCATTTATTTTTGCTTTTTAGGTGGATGATATTCATTCTCTTCCCATAGACTTATGTCGAGAGAACCTCAAGGTACCTGTTTTTTTGTTATTCGTAGCCAGGCTTACTTCTCGTAGCTACATGTTTTTGTACAGTAAACGGCGTGACAAGGGCTCAAGATGGAAGGAAGTCTCCCTATTTGTTGTTCGAATGTAAGACATTTTTTTGTCTTGGTTATGGTAAACATTTTAACATGTGAGCATTTTTTGGCTCCAGTAAAACGAAAAGAACTTCTAATATTTTGGTAGAAACCTTACGTAGTTGTCAAGATGGATTGAAATAGATTCAAAACAGGTCTGGCAACATTCCTTTCAATTTGAGATGTATTATTTTCGAAGTCAACGCAAACCCCTTATCAACCGTCCCTACGACGATCATCGATGAGGTTTTTTATTTATTTTTACCACTCTTAATAAAGCAAAGGGACTACGAGAAAAAGCGAAAAGAGGTAACTTTTGCATCAGATCTATATTGAATTGCGTTTTTCAGAGAAACAGCCAACTTTTTTTAAAGAGCTCTGGCCGTACTGAAAATTACGGAACTCAAACTAACCGTCACCCCGAGAGAATTTCTCAGCCATATAATGCAACGAGCTATGTATCTACCATTACAGGATATCTGTGACAAGCTGCAAGTAGATGACCTTAGGGATGTACCCATGAAACTTCACAGGCTTGAACTTTCGGCACAGTCGTACCAAGGAATGGAAAAGGTAAGTGAAATGATGGCAATAAAACAACAAGGTTTGAGCTCAGTCATACCAAGGAATGGAAAAGGTAAGTGGAATGATGGCATTAAAACAATAGTGATTAGGCTGAGTCATAACAGAATGAAAAAGTAAGTGAAATGATGCCATTAAAACAACGATGATTGGGTATAGTCGTACCAAGGAATGAAAAAGGTAAGTGAAATGATGCCATTCAAACAACGATGATTGGGCATAGTCGTACCAAGCAACGGAAAAGTAAGTGAAAAGATGCCATTCAAACAACGATGACTGGGCTGAGTCGTACCAAGGAATGAAAGCGGTAAGTGAAGTCATGCCATTAAAAACGATGATTGGGCTGAGTCGTACAAAGGAATGAAAAAGGTAAGTGAAATGATGCGATTAAAACAACGGTGGAAAGTGGACAAAACCCTTTTTGATCGATTCTGATTGTAGTTGTTTGTAATTTAGCTTGTGCGTGACATCCTGATGTTAACTGAAGAGGAAGGCCTACCCAAGCCTTCTCAAGATGTCATGTCACAAAGTGTTGATACACACGACGTGTACTGTGAAAGAGCATGGCAGAATATCGTACCGACGTTGAGATATTGGGCAATTGAACTCGGAAGACTGAAGGTACTTAAAACGCTTTGCTAAAAATACCTACTTGCGAATCGAAGTTTAGGTAAGGTAGTGGTCACAGAGATAGACGACATAGTTTTGACATTAGAACAAGTCGTTTTGAAAGCTCTCCAGATCTTGAAAAAGGAAAAAAACGGTTGAGTCCACACGCTGGCCAAATTTTTGTCGCAAATTAAGAAAAACCCACTTACCACAAACTTCTAGAACTTAACGAATGAAATTTCCACAATTTAGCATTATTGGTCTCAAACAGAACTTCTATAAAGTCTGTCTCCATATCAGCAGTTCAAACTTGATGATTCTGTGCAAATAACTAATTCCAAGAAATTTATTTTGTTCAGTTTTACGGTTTGGATTTCCTGTGCGCCGCCATTTTGAATTGTGACGTAACTTGGTTCCAGTGCCAATGTCCACTCTCGATAAACACAATTGCAATGAACGAGAAGGGGCCTGGTACTGAAATAAGTCACAACTTAAAATGGCGGCGTGTGGGAAATTCAAACCGTAAACTGAAGAAAATAAATTGCTTGGAGTTAGTTATGTGCACAGAATCTTCAAATTTGAACTGCTGATACGAACACAGCCTGAAAAAAGTTTTAATTAAGACCAATAATGTTATACAGAGATGGATTCTTGGTCCTAGTCAGTTAGATTCAAGAAATATACTAAAAGGGTTTGACTCTTACAGACATGCATACTTGTATTTTGTAAGTTAGAATAAGTATCATCTAAACTGAATTCTTGAATGTTGTTAATACAATATATTGCAGACCACATTTGCCCTGCAATAGTTATCTGTAATGATATTGTCCTTATCAAAGTAAGAACCAGTTTTAGAACCTAGGTAGCTTAAAATCCCACTAAATATCAGTTTATACGCGGGTCTTTTGTGTATTCCTTTAATGTTACTCATATTGGTTACAATTAATTGCTTGTTGGTACATCTTACAACGTATTTAACAAAGATTTCCTCGGAAGAAAAGAGATTCTTTCAATGTTCCAAACTTAACCAATCCACTCTATTACTCAGGATCTTAAAAAATCAGTCAACAAGCTATCGACCCACCTATTGCCATGGCAACCAGAGCGTTTGTTTGAGAAAGACGGAGGACCAGTTAATGTGAGCCAGTTAAAGAGTGCCATAGATTCGTTGTCCCAAGAAAAAAGGGCAGGTCCTGCCGACTTGCGTGGTGATCGGCCTTCAGCGGAGCAATTACAAAGCATTGTTGCTCACTTCCAGAAACTGTTTGATGTAAGGAGCGTCCCTGGAGTATTTCCGAGAATGAACGAGATTTACATGAGGCTTGGGGAGACTTACAACACTATGAACACCATGAAAGAGTTACTGTGTCTGGGTAAGATGTGCGTCTTCTTTTCTATTCTACTTTTATTTATTATGCTATTGGTTTGTTTATCTTTTTGACAATGCAAGTGTTCTTGCAGCGTTGTTTTCAAGTTTTTGTATTTGGATGTGGTTCTTTAAACAAGAAACCGCGCTATAAAAGGTTAGGTCTTCCCTCATCTCACACCTTTCAAAATTCAAGATTTGGTCCAAGAGGGGGGTAAACTTCTGTCTGAGCGATAAGAATAAAGAAATTTGTAATTGCTAACAACCAAGCGTTCGTATCGATTTCTTATATACAGTAATGTTTAAAAGAAACGCAAGTAAATTTCCTTCCGTTGCGTTCTTTGTTTCTATAAGAAATTTCGTTGGAATTTTGTAGTCTTCACACTTCCGAAAATTGAAATTACGCTCCTCGATGTTATCTTGGTAGGCCACATGAGGAATCTTTAGTTTTAATTTCAAGCTTACAACTACAGAAAAATAGCCCTTGGGGGGGGGGGGTATTTGTATCAATCACATCTCATAAGTTAACATGGGCACGCCCCTTTATTATTCCATTTTTTCAGTTTACATATAATGATTGACAAATGAGGAAACTTTGACAAAAATCTAGTTTCGAGTTCTATTTCAATGGAATGACCTTAAGGGTAAATTCAAGAATAATTTCTTCTCAAACGAAAGGTTTATGATTCTTATAAAACACTGTTTAGACTTTCCACGGAAAACAATTTCCATTTCCAAAATTACAGCTCGAGTCAGTCCCTCTAAGGCTGGAAACATAGCGTAAAAATATCAGCCTTGGTTAGAGAGTAGACTTAGTGTAGGAGAATCTGCACCGAACATCTATACTTTGCTTTTTCCATAGTACAGGATAGGGATTGAAGTTGAACACTGCTACTGAATTTTGAATAGCATATTTAGAGGAGATTATGCTATGTTTTTTACTGAACCTAGCAAGAGCAAGAAACTATTTTTTCACGAAATTGAATAGGTCGAAATCTCAATCCATCCACAAAGTAACGTTGTTAAAACAGGTTGATACATAGTATTATTATGGCTCACACTACTCCTGGAATTCCTGGAAAACTCCTTGGAATTTTGAAATTCCCTACCAGGACCCTGCAAAACAGTTGATTTCCCTGGAACTATGACACACCTCTATAACAAACAAACCAAAACCTACTGATGCATTTTACTGTCAATTGTACGTCTTGTATTTAGAATAAAATTAAGAGCTTTTTAGTGGTGGATTTGGGTCAGTTTTTGTCACCTAATTGCGCTTTGAAGGATGACGAACCTGGCGATAGTTTTGACGTTGTGATGCTGTTTCGTTTATCCCCGAGAGAGAAATAGGGGTTGGCGCCTGGAAAAATTATTTTGCTACCCTGGAAAACTCCTGGAATTTATTTTTATGAATCGGTACGAACCATGTATTCTTTACAATACTTTATTATTAAGACCCAAAACTGAGCTGCCTGTGACTAGGTCGATCTGATTTTTAAATCCTAATCTTTTAAAACGTTCTTAACAGATTCTAGTTGCAAAGCAACAGATGTTGTGAATGCAGTTGGGAAGCTTAGTAAAGCAAGACACTTGCTGAATGTAGACGACTTAGCAGGGTAATGTGGTTGTATTGAGTTATTATAAATTTAAAGGAAATATAACGCGCGTTCTGATTGGCTGTGGTGACGCACTCTAGATATGAATAGAGTGTGTCTGCATACGTCATCGCGGGGGTTTATCGGCTGTTTGTGTGGCTTATTTCGTAAAAGAAATATAAAACTCGCTTACTTGCTCTATTCACTAGTAGAAATACTTGTGTGAGAAGAACTCGCCTGCGGCGCGTTTTTCTCTAAGCACTACTTTCACGCGTGTTTCTGTCACTGAACAGAGCGCGCGCTTGTTTTATATTTTCTATATTACATGGTGACATAAATGGGTTGTATTGAGTTATTACATGGCAATCTGTTTGTATTTAGGGAGGGGTGGGGGCTTATTGGAGCGTTTGCTGTATTTAGACCTAGTTTTGCTGTACAGAAATATTATGTTGTGAGAAATTTCGTGGGCTGTGGTTAGTCAGTTTGAAATCTGAATCCTCTTGCAACCCGATGTGCATGCACTATAGCAAACAATAGAACCTGGGTACAATATGTTGCCAGAAAAGGTGGAAAATGTCACAAACACTGGAAATGTTTTTGGTTTTTCTTTTTTAGTTAATATCCAGTTTAACAAAATCTTATTTCTGGACAAACACTGATTCATACTCTGTATTGACGTCTATGTCCACAGGATCATTCAACGGCTGGAGCAATACGACGAATTCTTTCCCGCCTTTCAGGCTATGGTGACTGAACTGAAGAAACTGTTGGGTAGGACTATGTTGTTCACTCTCCTCCCGTTTTTCTGTACCCCGCCTTCGTGTTAATCTTTAGTAGTAGTAATCATAGATAAGAAAGTGCGTTCATGCCCGATGACGCAATGCGAAAAAAACGAAATTAGAGCAAGTTTATTCTGTATTCAAAACGTCCCTAGCGAAAGATCGTGCACATGGTATCAGACTCCGAACATTCTCAGTCTCGTTTTCATGCACTCATTCCCAGATCTACACCTATCTGCATCAGGTCGAGGTGAGGTGCTCCACATACATTGATGGATCCTTCAAGATGGCTGACCAACGCTGAAGTCGAATGTCTTCTGATATCCACGTGCCTGATTTCTCAAACATTCCCCAAAATTACCTCTTGAACGTAGCTATTTTCTACGTTTTTGAATTTTTTACTGGTATTGATGATGTTGTGGAGAGAGAGAAATCCCTCAAAAATGAACAAGCATAGAGGACAGTGAGTCCGAAGACTGGGAACGAGTTTGCGAGCGAAGACGTAGGATGCATAGATATTTCGGGGTTGATTAATTGTTTAGCAGTATTATTCATATTTTGGCACTTATTCCCTTTCCGCCTTCCTTTCTCTCCTGTCCGCCATGTTGGTTGACTCGTCTGGACAATGGAGACCTTAAGCACCAGACGTTCGTGTTGCCACGGAGGCCAAATGAAAATCAAGTATCAGTGGTTGACGCGTACTTGCACACGTCATGTGGTCGTAATGATCTTCAAGGAGGTCGCAAAGACGCTTTTCACTCCCGTGACGATCACCACGACTGCATGACCTGTGCAAGTACGCGACAACAATTGATATTTGATTTCCGGTTGGTTTCCGTGGCAACGTTTCTAGCTTCCTACGCCCCGATCATCTATTTCGCGAAACGGGCGCACCTTTTGTTGTTAAGCTCAAACTTTGGGCGGCAATGTTTTTTTTCTGTAACATCATACGGTTTTGGTCATTTCGAAAGATAGACATAACTAGCTACAAGTTTGCACAAAAAAATACTTCCTAGGCGCTCTAACCCATTCTTGGTGTTTGACTAATGGTTTTTTATTTTCTTTTTCTCATCTCTGAAGGTGTAGAACAGATGGATGAGATAGTGACAGCGGTCCGCGCTCTCGTACGATTCCCTGCTTACTGAGTCAACGAAACTGGATTAGTCAGATCGCAATTGTTAGCTTTTATTTTAATCAAGCCCGCTCAGAATGCGACATTGATCACAATATTTAATAGTTTCTTTTTGAACTTTTTGTTATTTTAAACTAACAACAGAGTGTGTTCATTTGTAAATAAATATTTTAAATATGTCCGTGCAATGTTCCGTACTTTGTTGAAAGACGTTTTGCCTTGACGTACTAAAACTTACACAGAGATTGTCTTGCAGTGGTTTTGATTACATTTATCTATAGCGGGTGGGGAGTCTTGGTTTTGTTTTTGTTGATTTATGACGTTTTAAGTCAAGGAGTCACGGAGTTTTAAATTTTATTATGAACAACTATAATTTCCCCTGTGGGGGGGGGGGGGGGGGGGGGGGGGGGGGGGGGGGGGGGGGGGGGGGGG
>JAOBAT010081241.1:0-19410 GCA_026413305.1 Hydrozoanthus tunicans | reverse complement strand
GGGAAACAGTTAGTTTTGTTTCCCCGAGAATCCCGATATTTTCCGGCCGAGACGAAGTTGGAAACATTGGAACTCGAGGGAAAACAAAACTAACTTGTTTCCTGAGGGCAGGACTGCAGATTAAGTGATTTGTTATATATTTAGACTTTCCCTTGAACAATCATAAAACAAAAACAAACAAAGGCGGCGGGCGGGCAACAACTGCTTAAAGCTTTATGCATGTTGACGTCAAACTAGTCAATTTCACCCCCAAGCCTCGTATTCAAGAAATATGTGTGAGCATTTTACACATGAAGGAATTCTTTTCATTTGTGGACGCTTTGGGATTTTATTCATGAAAAAACCCACACTTTTGTGATTCGAAAGCGAGGCTTGGGGGTGTTTGACGTAAACATGGCCTAATGTATGTTATCCCGCTCGGGAAACATTTGAATTTGATCAGAGGCACGTGACCAAGAATCGACCAATCGCAGCGCTCGGTATAACAATAGTTTACGTATGTTACCTACTTACGTATCTCTTTATGTATGTTAACTATCATGTAGAAAGGAGACAATACAATGACGCAGGCAGAGGATGGGTTATATATTAACTGAGTATGAAGACATGTTCCAGACGTAAAAGTTTGCGGTATAAAAACAACTGTCTAACTTTAGAAGGCTTAAAAATGTTCTTTTCATTGTTTAACCGAAACATTATATAGTGTCTATCGCATTGCCATTGCTTATATAAACAATTCTATGTTAAATGGACAAGAAATTTTAATTATATATTAATACCGTTTTAATGTACATCTCATATCATAGTTAGTAGGTAATACAACATTGTCGGTCCCGAGTGGAAGCGGAATCTTGAATCAATCTTGGATCATGAACCACAGCTAAAAAATGTGAAGGAGTCATGAAACATGAATGACAGGCTGTGAATCACGAATCATAAAGAAATTCTATAAATGAATCATGAAGAAACTCTATAAATGAATCAAAAATCATTGGTCGAAAAACATCTGGGAGTTATGAATTATCATACTGAAAAGATTCCGCTCCCACCCCCGAAACATTGAAAGAAAAAAAAAACGAAATTGTATAGGTGTCTCATACGATTTATTTTACTTTGTCTTATCGCTAATTTTACTCAATGAAACCTTTCTCTCCCAACCCCATCTTGTCTACAGATAATTGTTGTAAATTCCTTTAACATATCATAAAGCCATTTGTTTCATATTATGGTCAACTGAAAAAATGCCTGACAACAATTGACTCAAACTTTGAGTATACTTAGAGTTAGAGATGACCGCTTAATGGAGTTTCGACTGTAGACTGAACGGCTCGCATGCCTTTATCTAAATAAACTCTTTAAGCAAGGATCATCCATGTTTTAGTTATTTAATTTCACTGTTTATGTTTCAATGTAACTTTTATCAAATCAAAGTTCCCGACGGCCGTGGTGATGTTCGAATTTAGAGACATGCTCGTCTAACACCTTGCAAGAGATGGCTTTTGCAAGAAAATTAAAATATATAAAAATAAAAATTAAATAAAACGTAAAGGAACCATGATGTGATAAGCATGTTAGAAACCGCTTATCACGGTAAAACATTTTCCAAGGGCTAGATTTTATCTACCATATCTTCACCTCCGTCACTCATTGCGGCGGATAACTAGCGATACGACATGTACAAGTGCAAGTAGTTTGTAATCTAAAGCATGACAACAACCAAACTAAGAGCAGAGAAGTCGTACAAAAGTATTTAAAGTATAAAACTTAATTCATCAGTGCTTTCTCTTAGCAAGACTCACCTGTAACTTGAGTGTTGCTCTGGCAAAAACCTGAAGAATGCGAAGCAAGTGTGACTATCATGGTTTAACAAACTTTCACCAAGCGACCAAAAACACCGAGAGGAAGAAGCCATATGACAACGCTCAAACAAAAAAGGAGGTCATATGACATTAAAAACGCTAAACAAAAGTGTACTAATGTATAACCACAGACTGAACTTATATTATGTCAGTTTGAAACACGTACATCGGATAAATTTGTGCAATAACGTTTTCACAAGTTTTTAAACAATTCTTGACCCGGCTTTGGCCGTTTGAATCAATTGAATTGGACACAAACAGCCTCGCTAGTAAAACTGCTACCATTAAACTAAATAATCACATTCTGCAAGGTTGATATATTTTAAGACTCAGACTTGTCTCGATAAGTCTATCTAATAAACGCAAAAGAAAGCTCTCGATTTAATAAATTCTCATTTAAAAGAGTAAAAACTGCGACTCACCGGCAAGTAGTGTTACTAAGGCTTGTAAATAAATTGGGTTTTGCATCGCAAAAGTGGTCCGAATTCGTTTAGGCAAAGCGAATATTCCACTGGAATGTTTTCACTGCAATTTGCTTTAGCTCTTTTAGTAAACTGGAGGTCAGTAACTTTTCCGACAGTCTAATCAGCTTACATTCAGAGATGAGGATTCTGCAAGGAAGCGACAACAAAGCGCAAACCAAGTCACGGATTTTAGCAACTGTTAGAGTCGCCAACTTTCACATTGATGGGAAAACGAGGCAAAGTTCAAGGAAGCCACAATTGATTCTATCTATCTGTCATACTTTAAAACTGCTTGAAATACATTGAAGATTTTATCGCTTTGAGAGAACAACAACAGAATTCCGTGCATGCCAGGACTCAACATACAGAGAACTTCGCAAAAGCACGTTTTGCGATGGCGTTGTGTTCAGTTTCTCAATTTCCTTTCATTGCGAAAATCGAAAACTTTGGTTCCTTTTTTGAAACTTAACAATCTGTAACTGCAATAATTGGCATTCAATTTCTTAGATAGGACTGAAGTGAAATTGAGTTTATGTTATAGTTAGAAAAAACACATTGCCATTGGCGATAAGCAGTGCAGTTTTTTTAGGAGCCGACCAAAAGCAAAATCTTTCTTCCAAAAATCTTTTTTTCCACTGTGTTTTATTCGACTGACTTAGCCCATTTATTAAACTCGTGAATTCAAAATTTTTAATTGTAACTAATCATACCAATAAAGACAACAAAACAACCACAGGCTTGTTGTACCACGGAAATTCCTATGACACCAAAACTAAGACCGCCTTAAGTTTGTTTTGAGAAAAAACACTAAAAGATGATTCGCCATTCTGGCTGTATTTACAAATTTCATAATCATACTTTGTTGATGTTAACTTAATTAAGCTGTGTCCTATTAAACATTCCATGCAAGGAAAAATAGCCTTGTACGAGCGAACTCACCGGCTATACGTAAGCCTTGAAATCGCTTAAAAATTGCGCGTGAACTGCGACAGAGGAAAATGATTACATTTGTTACGCAAAATTTCTTTCTTTGTGTTTATTCATATTGTTTGTAACAAGTCACTGTGTATATCTACATACTTTACATTAAGTTATTTAAGAGCCTTATTGTCGGTAGGAATCCAAATAAACACCGAGTTCGATATTGATATCAGACAAATATGTTTCTATATAAGTCCAGAACAGTTGTTGCACAAAACAATGGGACTTCAGCCAAACAAATGTAAACTGTTATTGGATTACAGCAAGAACTCAACAACACTAAAATTACTTTAGTTGAAGTAAAGATAACTAAGGTGTGCCCAAGGCTTGAGAAGGAAACTTGCTCAAAAATGATATTATGATATTTGATGGCCTGCATAGCAAGATGAAAAATTTTAATTTACCGATGTCGTGATTAAACAAAACACTTGACTTAATGAACATAGGAGCCGCAGGCATTTACGAAGGCAAATCGCGTTTAAAAAATCTTTCAAATATTCCACTAAAATTGTCCAAAACAAAAAAATACATTGTTTAAAGTTATTAAGTTCAGTTTAATCAGTTTTTTAAAAAAGAGGGATAATAGTACAAAGCAACACTTACCTAGTTTTTAAGTTGCTCTGAGTTTTGAGTATTTTTCATGTGAGGGTATTAAACACGTGTTAAATTCTGACCAATCATAAGTCCATATTTTCACAATATAGCTACTTTTAGAGGCTGATGTTTCGCGAGTTAGACCTTTAAGAACTAACGTAAATTTCGCTAAAGTAATTCAAAGCCTTAAAGTGGAACTTAAACCTAAACCATAATCAACCTTTTAAAAATAAAATCCTTAAAGGTGTGGAGACCTATTTAAAAGTTTTTTTTCTTGCGCTGCGCTTATTTCTGTCATTTAGGATCGTTGAGCGTGGGCGCTTGTCAACATGTCTGCAGTAAAAGAAGGTAACGTGCGACATGCGAGCGAGCAATTGAACTATTTTTGTTGTCATAAGCTCGCTTACACATTCAAGAGTGAAAGTCAAAATTTAAGATGTGTACGCTGTCTCACTTCGATGAGGAATCTTTTCAGTTTGAGCTAATTCTTACCCATACATGATGTCATAGCCTCACTCTTTCTCCGCTGACCCCCTATCCTAAGCTACTGGTACAATAACAGGCAGCCCAAGCTTTGAGGTTGTCATTGAGAACAGTGTTGGGAGGTACAGAATATCTAAGGTGATTTGGGGAAATTATGGGTTTCAGAGTTCACCAATTAATCTCAAAGGTCCCCAAACCTTGTACAGACACACATAAGCAACAACTCTGGTAAGTGATCTTTATTTGTTGTTTAAACTAACACTTTTTAAATTTACACGAAGGTCCAATGTTCTCCCATACAAAGTCTTATATTTCTGTACCTCCCAAATCTGTTCTCAGTGACATTCTCAAAGCTTGGGCAGCCTGTGGTTCAATGCAGCACATACCGGTAACTTGTTTTAAGCCCAAATATCTCAAAAAATTAGTGCGACACGAGGTTTTAATCATTTTCACACTTTTGAAGATTATATCTACTGAATACCAAAAGCAAGAGGAAGATATTCAGTTGCATGATCCACTGAAATTGAAATAGGATACTAAGTGTTTAGTTAGTATGCACCAGCAAGGCAACTGATCTACAGAATTTTCCTTTCAAGACAAAAGAAAGATTTGCAAAAAAAGATATCTATTAATGGTAATTGAGTCACAGAGTAAGATGAAACTCGCTCAGAGCAGCCTAATCTACAACAGCTTATGTAAAAATAAAGTTTAAGTTAACCTTGAAATTATACTTTTAAACCAAATTTTGTTGCCTTCTTGGTGTTTTGAGGAATGGCATTTTCTGCAATTTTTTCAATATCATTGTAAATGGAAGCAAAGCAACTACTTCCATCCATCATTTCATTTCATTCATCATTTTATCTCATTATCTACTATTTTGGAGGTAATTATTGTCTCATATCATAGCTGAGCTGATGTACACCGAGTACTACAGTAATATCAATAATTGCCATGAAACTAAAGAGAAAAATAAAAAATTACAAAAATAATAATTTGAACTGTCATAACATTTGTATCAACCACTATCTGAGTAAGAGTGGGCAAACCTTGAATATGAATAGTTCTGAAACGATGGTGAATACAATGCTAAATATAAAAAGAATAAATGATGTTCCGACAGTTGTGCCTGTCGGCAGTTTGAAGGCTTCTCCGCCTATCTCAGGCATATGGAATCCAAGAGGGAAAACAAGAGCAGCAAGGCAGAGTAATATCACTAAAACAGAAAAACAGCTTTAAGTTAATTTGTTATCGCTGGCTGATACAAAAACAATTTACAATTAAGAAATGTTATATCTAATTCATTTGTATTGTAAATGTCTATTGCCCTATAATACATGTATTAAAAAAAATACGTCCTGAGATATGGTTAAACTGATAAGATTGCCTTTAGGGCATAACAATAATAACAACAACAATAATATCTAGCAAGCTAATAAATCACCCTTACTTTCCTGGAAAGACTGAAAGCCCCAGTGGGTGGTGGGGGAGGGGGAGGGAAGGGGGGTTCCCCCTATATTGGGGTGGTATGACTGTCAGATTTTTAGGGATTTTAATAGTCAGTCCGGTATTTTTAGCAGTTATTAACGGAATATATGTGTTAAGCCAAGAGCCTGGTAATTCTTAGGGTCAAAAAATGTGAAACTATTAGGCTGCTTGCAGTCCCTTGTTTTAGTAAATGTGCATACTGATCAGAAGTAAAGACAAATGTCCATTGACAAATTCTACTGCATATCATGTTCATCGTTACATGAAGGAACCTAGCGCCAATCCTCTATCTATTCAGGGAAAAATGTCAATTTTCAATTGGTATTTTTTAGGGCAAAGTTCAAACCAAGAGGTATTTTTTAGGGTTGAAAACCTTTATGCCTTGGTATTTTTTAGGGTAGTTTTAGGACTTTTCCCAGAAGACTCCCCCTCCCCCCGCTGGTCCGAAAGCATGTAAAGGAGTAACAATTGCTGCTTTTATATGGCCCATATTTGACTTCAGAACACAGCTCCGCAGCCAGATAGAGTTAGCTGGGTGTCAATTTTACTGAGGGAGGAAAACCAGAGTACTAGGAGAACAACTCTCAAAGTCAGATTGAGATTGACAAATCTCAGCCATCTTGCAGGGCCAAGGAATATATCCTGGGTCAACAGAGGTGAGAGGTAAAATCCTATTTAAACCGCAAGTGCTATCTGTCATCCTGACTCCCACTTTTAACAAGTAAATCAATTTAGATACTTGCTAGTTTAATTCTACTATTTTGGCTGTTATATACAGTATTAAGAAATATGCTCAACAACAAAACTTGAAAAAAGAAATGCCAATGGAACAATAGGATCATCTTCTTTCATCTATAATTGCTTTGTTTTTAGAAAATGGTTTTTATGGATATCAAGTAGATGTATATGAATAGATGTATATATCCAAAGCAGAACCTCCAAAGTTGACCCCACCACAGGTGGGGGTACATACATTCCCTTTATCTTTATCTGATTTTTTTTGGGTAACTAGTATGAACCTAACATCTGCCAGACCCTCTCCCTCTTCCCTGTCATGAAAATAATTATTGGGCTCTTGCTATTTGTTATTTTTTCACCGAATACCGCATCAATCTTCATACACACTTGGCTCCTTACATGCAGATTTCTACAACAAAGAAAAGTTTCTCACTTGCTACAAATGTAATCCACCTCGCTGCCTCAATCAAATGTGGCTTGAATGCTGACAACACAAGTAAAAAGCATGTTGCTGTTAAAGAAATCACTCCTGATATCATGAAGACCAAGGTTATGATCCATTCATACGGTAACTCAGGTGCAATGCATGTCTCTTGCATTCTTGGTCCTGCTGAGCGCTGACACAGTTGGGTAAGCCCAAGCCGAACAGTACCTTCAAGAGTTAAGTTTATTAAATGTTAAATAATTATTCAATCAGTCTCTGTGAGTCTTCAACAAAAAGTTTTAAATAACCTTTTATTACTTCTTGAAAACATATTTCATTAAAGTTAACAGGAGCAAACACTTTTTAATTTTCTACTTTCTTCAATTTTTTTTACATTGCGTTGCTACAATTACTGAATTTCGAAATATTTGCAGTTTCACATTATCACAGGATTGAATTGACTCTCACAGGAACTAGCATGGAAGACTTGTATTGTTTAGTTGAATTTGATGCATATATTTTTTTATTATTACTAATAACAAGGCAAAATTGCAAGTCAAACAAAAAAAATAATCATTATTAAAAAAAACAAGAGATTTGTCTAGCTGAATGCATTTAAAAGCGGCAAAAATCTCATTGCTTAGTTTTCATTCTCCCCAATGGAAGCTTTTTCCGACCCAAATAAACAAAGAAAACATATTAACTTACTAACAATTAAACAGTAAAGTGGCAAATATACAAGTTGTTAAAACCAAAACAGCAGCAGACAGGTGTTCAGTTTATAACACCTCACAAAAACTTACATTCATTTGTAAGAGTTATTTAAAATGAAAAAACGACAAGATTGAAAATTTTGTTTTTAAATGGCAAAAACCTGAAAAACTTAATGTTGTGATGATGCCATTGGATTTTCAAATTGAAGTTAAAGGTGTACAGTTGAACCTCTTGGTACGGACACCTCTCTAGAATGAAAACCTTTTTTAATAGAGCATCTCCCCTAGCTAAGGCACTGTCAAGATGGACCCTCTGTATTACAGACAATGAATGCAAAATTTTGGCCCTTGGAAGCCAATTCATACAAACTTAACCTCTTTTGTAGTATTTAGCTGTAAGTAACAGGTTAGGGATCATGCTTGTTGGAAAATGTGAAAAGGTAAGGTAAAGTGGTGTGTTTATATAGCACTTTTTCCAAATGAATGCTCAAAGGCGCTTTACAATGATCAGTTTACCCCCAGCAGACTGGAAGCATATAGGCACCTCAGGCAACTGCTTCAAACCCTAGAAGGATGAAAAGCTGAGGGGCCTTTAGCGGGAAAGAAGGTTGCCCAAGTATTCAACCCCTCAACCAGGCTGGGGATCAAACCGGGGACCTCAGGATTGGGAGGCAGAGATCTTACCACTGCGCCAACCCCTCCACTATCAAAAAATACCCTATATTATAATAACATTTTTGACCAAAAAAGATATTCCTAAAATGACCTTTATTTTCTCTGAAACCCTTAATAATATCAAATTGCTGATTTGCATCCCTAAAAGTTGAGAAGTACCCATTATCATGTATTAGAGAGAGAGAGAGAGAGGGGGTACCCCCCATAGGTAACAGGTCCCCTGAGTAATACATGTTGTGTGGTAAGATCTTGTCTTTGTTTGCATATTTTATTTCTTAAATTGTTGGTACAACATAGTTATCTTTCATCTTGCACTATTACTTTTTTACAAAATAAATTCAGTAATACACATGCTCTGACTGGCAGAGGACCATTTTTGAAACCTGGATAGAAATCATGAACGATGCCACCAGTTGTTACTATTTTATAAAAGCTTTAGAAGATTATAATTGTCTGTGTTTCTACACTCTGTTGGAAACACTTTGGATTGTAGGGAGAAGACTCAAAAATATCTTGAAGCACTTGCTTTCAGCTTGAGATCAAAACATTTTCTCGTGTTCTCCAAATAATCATGTGACAGAGTATGGAAACATGGAAAATATTTTCCAAAGCTTAAATAGACTGAAATTTGTGAAAATCTAAAAATTGCTGTGTGGAATTTTGTTTTTTACTTTTGTTTTTCGTTAACCTATTAATGAAAACTACAGATCAAAATTGTTGTACACATTTTGAAATGAAGTTGCTAATGTCTTTAGAATGATTTCTGAGAAAAATATACACAGTTGTTTATAAGATTTATGATTGCAACATGCAACTGGTTAGTATAGACTTGCAAATGCAAATGGTGAGTGGCTTCAGATTTGAAATCACTAATAGTTACTGCTATAAAAGTTTTATCGGTATACAATATATATTAAAAAACAAAATCAAGTCTGAAATGAACCCATTTATTTTCCCACTTTTGTAAAATGCCTTTCATTACCTAACTCCTGGATAATTATAAAGCAAGTATGTCGTAGAGACCACTTTTATATATGGGAATACCGTTAAACCAGTCCAGACTTCTAAAATATTTTTATACCACAACAAATTCTGATCTCTCATTAGGCAGGTCTTAAAAAATCTCTGCAGTATTGCTTTAAGTCATAGTGTTCAAAGTTATGACTTAACCTCGAGGAAATAAGAAATTACACTACGCTGCAACACGTGGTGATGAAAATACGAACTTATTACCTTGAAATCCATCGTTTTAATATCGCACTTATTACTCAGAAACCACATACATTATTCAAACCAATTTATATTCTGACTGTATTATATTTATAGTTTATTCTTACCTGCGAAATCCACAACAACCCATTCAGGCGTTGCTACCGAAGCGATTGCAAAAACATTGGCTGCTAAACAAAGGAATCCTCCAAAAGCTACAAATTTGTCCATACTTAAAAAATGTATTTTTTTAAGTCTTTCAGGACGGGAGAACGCGAAGCTCTTCAACTTGGCAACACATTCGTTCGTGACGATGCTCAAAGACACATCACAACCCGCGAAATAAGCACAAATAGCTTACTCCCTGTAATGTGACACAGAATACTTAGTTTTCCAGATCCATTTTCTGTTAGTTTCTCCGTTTCGGCGCTCGGCGCTTAATCTGCTTACTATTTCCTTCTCACAATCGACGTTTTTCTTCTTGGATTGCGCATATCATCGCAACTGTTGTGGTGCAGCAAACTCGATTCCAGGGTTTCCTCGGCTCACAAAACAAAATGGCGGCTTCCTTTTCGCGGTGCAAGGAAGTAGAGCGACGAACAAATACTACTTACCACAATTTTGTAGCTGCCTCTACTACTGTAAAATATAACCAAAAGAAAGTAATTTCACAGCAAAACAAAGATCGATTAGGAAAGCTGTCTGGAGAAGAGGTAAAATCTTTTTACGAAGGTGTAATTAATGAAAAAAAGGACAGGTCGCCTGAACACGTAAACAATCACAAAGTTGTTATGAAATCCCGTCACAGTGTCAGGCATTTCGATGATAGAAAACATTTCGCTTTAAACAGAAAAAGTGAGGTTGTTAGGAAAATGTTCAGGTGTGCTCAAGAGGGGAATTTAAGAGCATTAAAGAGAGTTCTTTACAGCGCTAAAGGTGCTATTGATATTAACACGAAGGACGAGTTTTTGTGGACTCCCTTAATGTGTAGTGCACACGCAGGACACAAATCTGTTGTTAATTTTTTACTCGAAGAAGGAGCAGTATGGAAAAATACTTGTGACCAGAAAGGCAATTCTGCTCTAGACCTGGCAAGACTTGCTGGTCACAATGATATCGAGGATGTGCTACTTGAACATGACAAACAAGATTCGCAAAGTGCAACTGGCTTTCCTTGCAGTGTTACAAGCAATGAAAAATCGTGGTGTTCTCTTTGTCAAGTGGAATTTATGGAAGACGAAAGAAAACACGAAGCATCGACTGCACATTTGTTTAACTGCGGACACAAGTCGCAAAGAACACTCTACTCTATCCCGGAACACAGTATTGGGTATCAAATGATGGTGTCATCAGGTTGGGATGCAGAAAAGGGTGAGTAGAAACTGAAAAGACGTAATTATTGCTTTCAAGTTTTCGCACAACTAGTGCAGCTTTCCTCTATTTTTTTTCCACAAATTTTTGCTTAGAACAGTAATAAGATCCTATAGAAAAACAGCAGTACCTCAAAATGCAAAACACAGGCAACTGAAGCTCAACTTGTGTGATTTACTATATACAGTATACATATGCATGTGACTATATAATAAATCTGTTTCTTAGTTTGAATATTATAAAGTATCATGAACCTTGCATGTTCATGCATATCTTAAAAAGAACGAAATTCACTGAAACTCAGCCAGATGGTTAGGAATTCAATTATATATCAAAAAGATACCATACAAGTTTTGAGACATTTTATTATCTTTCACAATATGAAATAGAGACTTCTTATAAGTCACATATAACTATTCTATATAGTAAATCATGCAACTTTAACTTGGGTTACCTGTGCCTTCCCTAAACTGCTGACCACCAAGAAAAGAAGGAAAATGACTAATAATGTGGCAGCCACTTTCAGCTACATTAAATAACTATGCTTAACTTTGATAGGTTTAATACACATCTTACTTTGCCCCCTTTGTTATACACATTGGATGTCATACTGTAGCTGCATATTATTAATCTTGAGTTAGGAGTTTTTAGTTCTCTGATAATTATTAGTGTTGGTAGTCAAATGGTTTGGAGTGCAACTCGGTATTAATCAGCATGAGTAAATATTTCAAAGATAAAACGAGTGAAGCGAGTTCAATTTGTTGAACATCCTTGAAATGTTTGAAGTGTTGATTAATCCAGAATTGCATGAACAAGCCATTTAATTACTTGTTAATAATATGCATTCAGAGAAGAGTCAGTATTTTAAAAACTATAAGGGAAGTAAGAGAGACATGACAGGTTCGCATTCCATTTTGTCTTGTTTATGACTTTTTCACAAAACTCCAGAATCAATAAATCCAGCTCTTTTTGCCTTACCATTTATTACCCTTGCATAATTGAAGGGCCTAGTGCAAGGACGATGTAAGTAACTCTTGACAGAGTTATTATTTCCTACATTGGTCATCCCTATTATCTCTTAATATATAACCATTGGGAGAATTAAGCATTTCATACAGAGCCTCTTACATTGTTTTTGCACTAGACCCTTCAATTTTCTCTGTTAAGAAATAATAGTTTATGTTACTTTTGTCACTGTCAGGTTTTGTGTCAATTTCCTTCCACTTTAACTATTACGTGTGTTTTTGTTAATGTTTAAGAATCCTTTATACTTTTAACTTAGGTATTCTTTTAACTCTCGTTTTAAAATATCAAATAATGTATAATGTGTGATATCTAGGGCTGGGTCCTCATGGCAGTGGGCGCAAATTTCCGGTCAAAACAGTTCTAAAAAGGGACAGGCTAGGACTGGGAAGTGATACAAAACAGCAACCAAGAGTAACTCACTTTGGACCGAAAGATGAGCTAGCTGTTAAATCGCCAAGAGTTTGTGCTACAAAAAGGTTGCAGAAGATACCAAAGCATGTAAACAAGCAAAAACAGAAAGTCAGATATCACAAAGAAAAACAATGGGAAATAAACATGCGCAGATACATTTCAAGCTTTGAATAAATGTAGTTAAAGAACTTCAAAAGTTCAGTGGAAAATGCAGTTTACTTATTATCTAATGTTTTTGTAATGCACATCATAAAACTAATGTACAATAAAACTATTTGAGAAACTAGACATCATTAAAACTGCTTTTAGTTTCTTTCAGAAAGAAAATATAAAAAAACTTCCATAACTTACAATAAGCTGCTATAAGATTAAAGTTAATAAAATTTTGCTAGATTTTTGTTTTTCTTGCCAAGTTGGTCGGAACATTTTGCCAGAGCTGTCCTTATTTCAATGCCTTTCAGTTACCTTCCAGTTTAATTCTTTTTAAATCTGCTGAACATGAAAGTCAGTCCACCATGTTTAGAACTTTCTTTACATGCTCGACTATCAGATTGCAGAAATTTTACCAGTAAAAAAAAATTTCTTCTACCAGTTAAAGCCTGAAATAGTTTTAACAAATATTAGGAGTCTAATGGTTCAATCAGTCAAGGTCCATTTAACCAAATTTATTAAAATACTGATAATTTTGAGAATTTATTGATTCAATCAGTCAAGATCCCCTCAATGAAAACTACAAAAATGCTGACTTTTACAAGAGTTTAATAATTCAACCAGTGGACTCTAAGAAAAAAAACTATTTCTATTTATTGCCTTTAGGAGGGATCTTAAATTAAAGAATGCTTAGCACTAAGATTAGATTTTCCTTTTTAAAATCCAGTTCAGGTAAGGATACAGGCTTTACCAGAAAACCAAGCTTTTTATGGTTTGTATATGTTGCTATATTAATTTGATGTTTGTAAAACTGAAAGAATTTTAGGGGTTGGCTTGTAAATTGTCATCCTTGGGTGACAAAAATGAAGATTGGGGAACTCTAAAGATAGCCACAAACAAAATGCTGATACAACATTTGAACAACAATTCATTTCATACAAGATTGAGTCAATCCATCCTTGCTGCAATATTTTGAAAAGTTAAAACAGCAAAGTTAAAGAGGGTTCAATCTTAATATAAGTATAATAGACTGTAAAACAGTCTCGTCCTTCACCAGAAGATTGAAAATCCAAGCCGCTCATCAAATTGGAGCCTGGGAAGAGAAAATGGAGCTTCCATCCCCACACCCCATTTCCTCTTACCAGCCAGGCTCCCATTTGATGAAAGCACTTGGATTTTGATCTTCTGATTTGCAGTCTCAAACTTGTAAGATGTGTTTGCAAAGAGTTTACTGCGATTCATTGCAAGGGTATAGTCATGTTTTCGCTGCCACCCAGATGATGTAACAGAAGTTTTGAATGAATCTTGACATACTAGTAGCTTTAATAGCTACTGACAATGACCCAAATGAAATCCAACATAGCCTTGCCATTGATAAAAGTATGAAGGAGGTCTGAATTTTGAAATGAAACAAAACACATGTACATCTCTTTCAAAGGTTGTGGGTTTGAGTCCCACCAAGGTAAGATATTTTTTCTCTTTCCTTTGTGTGGACTTATGGGGTTCTCTGTTATTGCTGTAGATCACTGAAACTTGGATCATACCCAATTCCAGTGGTAATTAAGGCCTCACGCAAATCTATATGTTGTATTCACAAAACACTAAGTTTTCAATAACACCTTAATTTCCCTCTGGAATTTGTAAATATTTTACTTCAGTTTGAGATAAAGGCTCAGTCAGTGCATGTGAACTGATGGCCTCTTTTTATCGTTGGTATAAGTTAAGAGTATGTTGGATCATAATTTATTACTATTACAGTACATTTCTGTTTTTATCAATGGTACCTTAAACATGAGAAAGGTCTATTTGATATTGTGAGTTAGGCTTGACCCAGTCATATTCAATCCTCGACAAGGCTGGTGATCGAACCTGGGGCCTCATGCTCGGCAGTCGTAGTTCTTTCCAACTACACCAAGGCTGCATGATGACCAAAAAGAGTTATCTTTACAAAAACCAAAACACTTTCAGAAATGGAACAAATGCATGTTTCAACCAATGTGATCATCTAAAGAGAGGTCGAATTCTGAAGATGTGGCTGTTTGGCTCAGGGCAGTTTGGATTTTTTCTTTCTCCGTTTCTAATCAAAATAAATAGATAAAATTTCATGGTGAAGAATGAACTTATAGGGAATAACATATTTGTCGAAAATCTTATAATCAAGTACTAAAATTTTGGCAAAACACAAGTAAAAAAAATTTTCTATTTCATGAATATAGTTATACCATTCACTAACAACATTGGTTTCTGACTCGGGTTTATTCTGATAACATTTGTTAAGTAATGACTCAAATATTTACAATAAAAATAAATAATACTAAAAAAGGTCTTAAAATTTGTATTAAAAGTTTGAGTATCAGAAGAATGTTTCAGAGAATTGGAATTTTGAGGAACTGCAAGAGAACGAGTGTTGACCAAAATAATTTTTTATGTTAATTGTACCAGTTGGAACAGTTAAAAATAAGTATGAACTTGAGTGGAGTCAACAAGAAGAAAAGTATTGATTTATAAGCCGAATTACATGCTCAAGAGTCAAGCCATCTTGAGTACTAATAGTAAAGGGCAAATTATATAGCTTTTCTAAGATCCAAGTGTAACAATTTGAGGACAGGAGTGATGTTTTCATGGTACTTGTGATTTATAGCTGCTTCAATTAAATTTCATGTATTTTCCAGTACTGAGCTTCAAAAGAGCTTGTTTCAATATTTATAAAAGAAACAGTTGTTACTTTCAAGTGTCTAGTGTTTGGAAAAACACGAACATATTTTACTTGAAGTCCATAAACTTTACACCGCTGAAGAGTAAAAAATTTCTTGGTAAGGGCCTTGGAGCTGGTGAAAGAACGGTCATTATTCCACTGTCTAGATCCACGTCATTGCTGCAAAAACAATAATAATACAGTACTAAATGAGACTTGATGTAATTTTAATTTTTAACTTATTATAACAATAGTTCTTTGTGAAGAAACTACACTTATCAGCTTCTACATTTTAATGACATTGAATCAACATAAAACTTATATATAAAGAACTTACATTGTACCTATATTAGAGCAGAGTTTACACTGAACCTTTGTTAGGCAAAGGGCCTATTTATGTTTACATTGTACCTACACAAACAAAAACAACATTTTTTAAATTTCCACCTTTAATAAATGTCATAAGGTTGGCTTAAGCTTTGAGGACGCAAGTGATCGAGTTGCATCAGGTCATGGAGGGGGAGCCAGTGACCCCTTAAAAATGGAAAAACTCCTGACTTAAATTAAATGATTATGATGACAAGTATTCTACATAACTAAAAAGAAAGAACTAGTTAAACTAATTTACAGTGGTTATACACCTGAAACAAATGTACAGAACTACATAGTCATGCAAAAAAATGGCAGCAGATTTTAAAATGTAATTATACAGTCATAACATTTGCACTCTTTGTGAAGAAACTTCTACATAATTTTATTAATGACAACATTGTACCTATACAATGGGCCTGTGTTTATATTGTATCTAAATTCGACAAAGGGCCTGATTGGAGTTTACATAATAACATAAAAATAGTTATCGTATCAGCTTTTCTTTTCATTAGTAGTTTAACTAATACTATTGTTGTTATCACTGACAATAATTATTGTTAGTATCATTTTCAACGTCACAACCACCATCACCACATTGGTTACTCACACCACAACAAAACCCGCGACATTGGCTGTTACTATGTCTTCGCTCTGTGACTCGGCAGTTGAGACAGCTAGTACACAATGTTTCAGATCTCGAGCTGTCAGAAGTACAAAACAAAACAGTTAGGAAATTGAAGGACCTAGTGCAAAAATAACATATTTTTACTAAAATAATGACTGTCAGTATGGAATGCTTAACTCTCCACCATGGTTATGAAGAGATTAAAGGGATATCGTAGGGAGAGTTGAGATATTGATCAGTAGTCACTTATGTCATTTTTTTCTAGTGCAAAAACAATGCTACTTTGAATAAAATGCAAACAACAAGGCACTGAGGGCTTAAAAGAGGAATTATAGTGTTCAGATAACTAAAACAGAACATTAGACAACTTATAAAAACAAATGTCATCAAACCTGGTTGTATTGGAACAAGTTTAGTTTCAAAATCATCTTGAGTCATTCCCATAGGGAGACATGAATCTGGGACTTGTGGAGCTAATAATGGAGAGATTGTGTATTATTTATTCAATAACTGTTATTACTAATATCTGTTCATAAGTATTAGCTAATACCTATTATTACAATTTAGTTATCATCATTTCCTGTGACACACAAAAATAAAACAAGACCTTGTTTCTCACAATAAAGTGGTCCTGCAATCTACAAGGCTTTAACTAAAGCTTAATATATTCTTGGAGATAAGTTGCTTAAGATAAAAGTTTTGAACACAAGATTTAAGTTCTGTGGTATTTTGGCCCTTAAAGCTGCAAAACTCAGCAGATTAACTAAGCAACAAAAATTGGCCATGGATGTTTAACTAAGTCTAAATAATAACATTTGTCCATAAACTCCATCAGTCAACTAAAACAGGTGAAGTACTGGTAATTGAAGGAGATGTTTTTATTTCCAGTTTTATTCATTCCCAAGTTTTTTAAGAAAAGAGTTCTTACTAAAGAACTTGACTGTAATGAAACGTTTTTGATCAGTGACTATAAATGTTGGTTGACTGTATGCCTAATATGCAATAAGCAAAGCTGGAAGCTAGTCTGAGTCACAACTATCATTTTTTTTTTCATATTCAAATTACACCTGGAGCTACTTAGTTTGTAATGTAATGGGCCACTATTATACACAATGGCATTTTACCTCCTATTTTGAAAATCTTTACATCTCCAAAGCTGACAGTAAATGAATGTGGGTACAAATTTCCCTTCTGCCCATAAAAGTATTCTCTAACTTTATCATCCCTTGTACTTCTTCGAGTTTCTTGGCTTCTCACAACAACCTGTCAGTGTTGATTCAATTTTGATTCATTAAATTAAGGTTTTATCCTGAGAAGCTTAATTACAAGGCACTGAAAAGTAAAAATGAATGACAAAGCAGTGCAAATGTGCACACTATGGTTAATTTGTTGATTATCTATAGACAGGGCTTCTGACAAATCACGAAAAAAAATCAGTAATAGTGCAGCACCAACGGGTAATTGCACGGCAAGAGATATCTATTACGCGGCAAATTATGCGGTTTTGTACTGACCTTATTTTTGATAAGTAAATGCATTACATTGAATGCCTGATACCTTTGAATGAGTTCTTATCCTCAAATTAGTAAATGAAATTATTTTTTGGCTAAAAAGTTTTAAAATGTGTGAGTAATAGCTAATTGCTCAGCAACTGAGACAACATTTCTGGCAAAGAAAAGGGATTTATTGTCTCACAGAAAAACTGTTTCAGGCTTTGTAAAACTCACTTTGGAATTATATTTCTTTGCTAGTACAGCATATAGCAATGCAACAGTCAAACTTAACATACACAGGGCTTCTGGAATTTCCAATGAAAATTTGCAAAAATAACGCAGCATTAAAAGCCAATTGTGCAGCATTGCAGGGCAGGGAGGTCAACTGCAGGGCAAATTATTAACTTTTTCTTCAGTCATTGTTTACCTTAAAATACTAATTATTATCTAAGTAGTTTTATGCAGTAACAGTCCAGCTGCATTTGAATCCTTAAATTGGTCGTATCTGTAGTACCTTAATCTTACTTTTATGGCTTTATGCCCATTCAAATTTGAAATTGCTTAGGGTTATAAGTAGTTTGCTATAAATTGTTCAAAAAAACTAATTTAATTTCAAACCCAAAGTTAGTATTTGTGCAAATTATTATTACTGTCCAAAAATTAAATTAGGTAAGAATGTGGTGAAAACAGGTAAAAAAAAAGTCAAAGTATTGGGTTAATTATTTTGTGGATTTGATTAATCTTTGACTTATTATGTTTTAAGCAGTCTTATCACAGTAGTAACCAAGCACCTGAATTGATTCAAAGTGAAGTTGGCAGCTAGAGCTGTCATCTAGTTTACCTCTTTTTTCATAAATCTCAAGAAATAACACCAGCTTTTAAGTATGTGAAGTTATTTTTGTAATTAAACTGATAAAAGTTTATATATATATATATTGGCTTTGTAAAACCCAAAACCAGGCTCCAGCTTATAAAAGGCCTAGTTACTAAACCAAAGTGGCGACTGATGAAAACTGAACCAAGTTGAAACTTTCATGTTTTGAAGGGTTTTAAATTGATTTCAAAAGTCACAGAGCTGCTAAAACTTAGTAGATTTTCATATAAAATTTAAAAAAATTATTTTTTTTCCAAATGACTGATTTTTCATGAATTTCACAACATTTAGCTGAAAATTGCAAATTATGCCCATTATGCGATTTTGAGTCAATTTTGCGAAATTGCATAATTGTGAAATTCCAGAAACCCTGTATAGACAGTGACTAGTAAAGACTAGGTGACATGACATATTAACAGTAGGCAAGGTCACAAGACCAGGAAAAAATGACAGGGAGACTGTAGGTAAGGTGATATGACCAGGGAGACTGTAGGTAAGGTGAAAGACCAGGGAGACTGTATATAAGGTGATATAACCAGGGAGACTGTAGGTAAGGTGATATAAACAGGGACATTATAGGTAAGGTGACATAACAGGGAGACTGTATATAAGGTGATATGACCAGGGACACTGTAGGTAAGGTGATATAACCAGGGAGACTGTAGGTAAGGTGATATAAACAGTGACATTGTAGGTAAGGTGACATAACAGGGAGACTGTATATAAGGTGATATGACCAGGGACACTGTAGGTAAGGTGATATAACCA
>JAOBAT010081230.1:0-19412 GCA_026413305.1 Hydrozoanthus tunicans | reverse complement strand
CCCCTCACCCCCCCCCCCCTCCGGGTTAAAAGTTGGCGGGGAAAGTAGCCGGAGATCGTTAAACTCCCGAAAAAGAGAAAAACTGGTTAATGCTTTGCGCATAACGGTGTCTTCTTTCGAATAAAAAGTCCTAAGTTCCGAACCAATGAGTCAATGACCCTGGAGATATTCGTGAAAACCGTCTAGCACTCTCTCTGCCTTAAAATACTAGTTCCCTTTGAACAACTTTTGTTCATCTCTTCTCAAAGCAATTGCTTCAACCAATACATTGCGTGTACGCCTTCCCTTCCTTCGATGTCGTTAAGATAGTATAACTAGTGCGACAACAGCACGAAGTTTAGAGGCGCCATTATTAATTTTAAGACTCTCGAGTGATGCAAGTTGTTGGTAGTTGCACCGTGTGCGGTTTACAGCAACGTAAATGAAATTAATATGGTTACAAACAATTTTGATTTCATACCACGAAAAACACATTGCTTTCGCAAAAGTGTGCGATGGGATTAAGACAATCATTCGATTGCGATTCGTCTCACTAGCGAACCGTGTTACAAATAGTTTTTCTAAAAATCCGTTCCGGAGTGTCTAAAGAGTGAACAAAGTGTTATGTAGCTAGATATTTGGTTTCACTAAGAAGTACGTGTTCTAAGTCAGTCAAAAACAGAAAAGCAGGTTTCGCATGAAATTGACCTTATAATTATATGGCTGATGCAGTACCATTCTGTAACACGTAACGTTTGTTCAGTTGTTTCTCTTAGCCAATCAGTGACGAGAATTACATTTTGTATATGTAGGTCAGCCATAGTTTTTCAACACTCACTGACTTTTGCTTTACGTTGTGTAACAGCTTCGAGCTACCTTAGTCGTTGCACTACTTTCGTCTTCTTAGGATTCGAGGTGAGGTTACAACCCTTTGACCATGATGGTAACTGATCAAGGGCTCTTTTCACACGGGGTTCGCAAGTGCCGGTTTCTGTCGGTATGGCAGACTCATATAAAAGGTTGTAGCATCTGCATACTGTTGAGAGTTTGCTGAGTTTAGGTGATCGACAGGTCGTTGACATAAAAGTTAAATAGTACTGGTCCGGGCATTGAGCCTGGGGCACGCCGAATTAAAAATCTATTGAACTGGAGGCTTTGTCATCAATCTTGAAAACTGCTAACGATCCGTTAAGTAACTGGAGCTTAGTTAGTCGCAGTTTCATAAGCAACGGTGTCAAACGCTTACTAAATCGGCTAGGACGAACAGAGTTGCTTCCCTGCTCTTGAAGGCTCGTACGATATCGTCTTTGATTTCCAGCATGGTAGTGCGTCGTAGTGCTGAGTGTACTGTATCCTTTTCTATAAACACTGACGTTGTCTTTCTATACACAATCGGGACCGTTAGATAGCCGTTTAGCCATTTGGGATAACACGAGTTGTTCGTAAACCTTTGACAGCACTAGCAGCAACAAGACAGGGCCAAGGTCATTATTGTTGTTTATCACTGCTTTCTTTGTAAACCCTAGGGACTTGTGTGTGCTGTTTTCCATGTAGACGGGGAGACTCTTTGCAGGGGGGAAAGGGCATCAGAAGGAGAGGGTTAGTTTCACTGGTATGACGTCATCCCCCACAAACAGCCCGATTCTAAGCTTTTCAGCTCGGGAAGTACCTGGGATCTGAAGATCGGTGTTAAAGGGAAGGCGTCGACGTCATCAATCGAGTTCCATTTATATCCCTTATAGAAATTTGGGTGCGGCCCAAGTTACTCGCTCAGCGGTAGATGCAAAATGTTCATTAAGCTCATCTGGGTCTTGCCGGACAGATTGTGAGTGAATAGTTTTCCACACCTCTTTGGGCTTCTTTGGTGAAAGCGCTTTGCGATAAAAGTCACAATTGGTTTTCCTTATTTTCGACTTCAACTAGTACCGTTTCTTTCTGTAGTGGTTGCTGGTAGAGTCGTTTCTGTCGCTCCGAGCTTTAATGCGTAATGAGTGATAATCATGCTGGAGTTGTCGAATGTCTATTTTTCATCAAAAGTGCTGGGGGACGTGTGATCTAAGTGGTGCGTATAATGGTCGATGCATTCACGAAGGAGAGTGTTAAGTATGTAAAACTGTTATCCAAGGTCGTCTGTGCTATAGTTCCAACTCGACAGAAGCTTTTTAAAGTTACTGACAAAAGTTTTCTTTTCGAGATTAAGTTCATTGCGAATATACTTGTGACGCCCGACGAACCGTTTTACTCAGACATCGACACAGACGTAGAGCGCCGGCATGGTGATCACTTATAGTAAGCAGGGCAATGCATCGCAGTGATTGGTTTGTCAGGAATGTTTGTGATTACGTGGTAAACTAGTGCTCTGGAGTTCACAGTCGTTCGCGATCAGGTTACTTTGGTGACTAACTGAGTCAAGCTGAGAGTTTGAAGCATGTTCACGAAATTCTGAGTCGAAGGTTTGCCAGGCATTCATTCATAACATCATTATCATGTACATCCATGCTTCGTACGTTGTGTTGTACTTGAATAGATTCGCCGTGATTGAATTGAATAGCTCGCCGTGTAACAAAGGAAGCTGGTACACAGACTGAAATCCATCTGCGGGCTAGCTAATAACACGGTGCGTCATTGAAAACGCTGGAATTCCCATTGCACAATACGGTTGAATATTAATCGTAACAAATAATAAATCAACATGTAAAATTGTATTCGTTGAGGCAGATTGCAAAGTGTAGTTTCCTGGAGCATCCGAAAGATATCTGGCTGGAAAAATGCTCCACGGTGTTCTCCACCTGTTTTCAACAATCTTGATGGTTTAACCACTATTTTTGAAGCACTGCCGAGTGGTGTAAAAGTCGCAAGACAGACGGAGTTTGGGGATCAACTTTATGCCCCCGAAAGTCTTTACCTTAAAACCCAGCCACGCTAGAATATGTATTTCTAATGTTTTGGCGTGCTTATAAAAATCCTTAAGTCGAAGAAGTGTTTACACCTGTTACTGACCGACTATTTATATTACCAGAACATAAATTATGAATTCGTTTTGACGTTTGACGATCGACAGTTTTTTTTATCGAGGTCATTTAAGTCAAAAATATTTATAATAAGCACTGCTCAAGATTACGCCAAAAACCCTCGGCCAAATTTTGCTACCCAAAACAATCCCGTCGTAATTAACAGACCCCGAAATCCCTTCAAGCCAAAATTTCATACTCAAAAAAATCACGCTGCCCCATTTCCCTTCCATCCCCCCCTTCACCATAGCCTGGGTCCCTGAGTATTGCTCAATTGTTTTACTTCGATTCTGTAGAATAAATATTGTTTTGTATGCACTTGAAATGCCATGCGCTTTCTATTCTTTGATATTTTTAAAAAAGGGTTTTTTTTTACAATTTTAAAACATCAGTTTATGTTTAAGCGCTTGAGTTGGCGCAGCCAAAGGAATGATAACTCATCAAGTATTTTCACATGGAATGTCGCCGTGAAAACTTATCTTAGGTATAGCATTCAGTTCTTAACAGCAATATTAGAGCTTAAGCAATTTGTTTGTTTATTTATACACTGTTGCTGATTTCCGTAAATTAATTAGGAGCTGATTTGTTTAGGACTTGAAAGCAGTGCAAACAAGACATTTTGCCAACGGAAAGTGGTAGTGAGAGATAACGGAAAATCTGGAGCTCCTTTTGTTGAGATTCGAACGATGCTTTTAAAGCTGTTTCACTCAAAGGTGAACTTTTGGTTTCAGTCGGCTGGTAAAATAGAAGAATTCTCTCTGCATCGAATGCAACACAAACAAATGGACTTGAAAACCGGAAGCCCATCATATTTGTTAGTAGTTTAATCATAAGAAAAGTCATATGAAACTTATGGGGAGGGGGGCGGTTTGAATCCTCGATCTTTTTTTGTTTTCGCACAGAACAGTGTGCCTTTTGTTTTTCGTTTTGTTTTCCTTTGCAATTTTTCTTTTATTTAGCAATTTGTTTTTGGTTGGCAACAAAAAATTAAAACTGTCAGTTTTTCGGATTGAACGGTTTTTTGGTTTTGGGTAAATATTTGTTCCCGCTGTAAGGGCTTCTTTTATAACTCCACATTGTTACCGTTTTCGGCTTAAATACATGCAGCAATTGTCGGGTTCAAATGTTTTTTTACTTGTATCACGACTAGGCAGTTCTAAAATTTGTCCGTAGACGGCGAAGTGCTATGGCATGTTAGCTGCTGGTTTTCCGCATCAAGCGATAAAGAGTTTAGAATTTCCTTCTCACAATGGAAGTTTATTTTAGTTGTGCTCAGAACTTAATTTGGAAAATGATTATCTTGCTTGGGCTGAAAGGCTTGATGAAGTCGTAAAAGACATCAATATTTTTGAAAAATAAACAGCTACAGCATTTTGTAGAATCGGTTTCGGCTCATTTTGATATTTCCTGCACTAAAGACGTCCTCCCTCCGCCATTCCAATCCATCAAATCATGCATTAAGCACAACTTCAAATGTTGGTTGATTTCATAAAATACAGTCTTACTAGATAATACGGGGAAGGGCTTGACCGAACTGGAGAGAAACTTTATGGGGGATATGTTTTGCTTCAGGTTTAAGCTCAGCACACTTGTCTACGACTTTCGTTTTGCTTGTAGGAGAATTCTTTGTTTTTAGAGTATGTTGTATCTAACTCTTTTCAAAGCATGGGGGGAAATTCTGTTAACGTTGAAACTAACTAGAGACTTATAAAGAAGGTCAGCGGCCATATGCCATCCCCTTTGCGTACAAGCCGCGATTGCAAACTTGTGAGAGGTAAAACTCTACAAGCGAGACAAGCCAGTGCTGCCTAAAGCTATTCAAGGTAACTAAAATAAACAAATAATTCTCAACAAGCTATTCTCGACCTTAAAGCAGTACTTGTGATGCATGACTTATGTTTTGTTATGTCAGTGGACAGACCTTTCTAAATTTGGAAAAGTGGTGAACTTTTTTTGTCAAAATCTGCTATGGTTCTCCAGATGTTGACGTTATTGTTTTTAACTGATGACGTCAGTGGTTGGACAAGAAATTTTTAATTTTTTGAAATCTGCTTTCAATCCTTAACCTTATATTAACTACTAACTATTCTGAAGAATACCTCGAGATACACAGCAGCCCAAGTTAACTTAAATTCACCCAAAAGGATATGGATTGGCAGCAGATTTTAGAAAAATGAAGATTTGCCTGTCATTAACAACTGACGTCATCAATTGGAAGTATTAAATGTAAGTGTATCGAGTTTTGACCAATTTTCCACCGCTTTTCACCGGTTTATATTTCATATCATATAAGCACTTTAACAAAATCTAGTGAGAAAGTTGTTGTTTCGCTTTTGCATTTTTGGTTTAGAAACCGTTTATATGAATATATGAATGAACAGTGAGCCTTTCTTGTTGAAAATAATGCTGATGCAGAATTGAGCACTAGTCCTAAAACCTAGTAGCGTACAGTGATATATAGTGATAAAATAAGACAAGACAGGATGATATAATGTAGCCAACGTTAGGACGGTCGCCGTATACTGCGGTTTTGTGACCTCATTTTTACTGCTCGCAATATAGCATGCATTGTATCTGACTTTGAGTTTTGTGTAGAGCGAGTCAAACCCGTCAAATACTTCTCAAAAGGATAAAGGAAGCTCACGTGAAATTAATACCACATGCATTTGAATCTTGACTTTTTTAACCGCGTTATTTAAACCCCACTTTAGAAAGTCTTTTAGGCATCCGCGTTAAATGGTTAACTTATTGACTACCAAATATACAAAGTCTCATATTTATCCACGTTACTTAACTACAGCTTATTAGTCAGTTCCAGTACATTGATAGAGCACCTGCATTTTTTTGTGTGTATTAAAGTAATCTCTTTAATTTTTCAGAGTCGAGCATTGTTTCAAAGGTTTAAACTCCAAGAATGGGCGTTGTAACCCTTACAAACGGGACTCGCACAGCCTTTGAAATGCTACTGGTATTCCTTACATTTACCGCAGGTAATTACTCTTTAACCGCAAATGCTTTTGTGCGAGCTAGAGTAAAGAATTGTTACGCCGCCCGCTAACTGAAGATATAGACGAACCCCACAAGACGGACACCCAGATAAGACGGACACCTCTATAAAACGGACACCATATCTTGCTCACCAACGTATATTTTCTCATGCAGTCATTTACTGTATTTTAAGTCTCTATAAGACGGGCATCTCTCTAAGACGGACAGTTAAAGCCAGTCTCGAAGGTTTCTGTCTCAAAGAGGTTTGACTGTAAGCCATTTGACCGATGTGTGCGTTAACTAGTGATTCCAGGTGTTTGTGCTTTAGGAGTTTTAGGTGTCTTAGAAAGTAAAAGCCAATTGAAAACAGAAATGCAAAGTTGTGCCAACGTTTCGAACCTTTATTTCGGTTCTGCATCAAGTTTTAGTCGCCCTGATGAAGAACCGAAATAAAGGTTCGAAACGTTGGCACAATTTGGAGTTTCTGTTTTGGCTTTTACTTTCTTAGACACTACATAGCTCATTCCAAGGCACCCGTGAGGCATCCAGAAACACGTTGCTGTTTGTTCACCTCTGATTTTTAAAGAAAAGGAGTTTTAGGTGAAAGCGTCGCCGGCAGATCGTCGTATTTTACATTACGGATAGTTTGACCTGGTTGTCGATTTAGTTTTGTCCCTTTATGACTCCTCCTTATCAGCGCAGCTTTTTAAAGCTTGAGTATTATTCCTTGATTCAGGTGAAATTACGATAGCCTACTTAAGGACTTCAACCCCAGACGTGGTGGCCTCACAAGGGGATAACGTTACCCTGACGTGCAAAGCGTATGGCATAGCTACTGACCCAATTCTTAGCCTGGGAAGATGGAAGTTTAAAGAACGCGTATTGAAAAACACGGAAAGAGTAACAATGAGCAGACAGCATATCAGTAATATCGGTACATTTAATCTTCTAATAACTAATTTGAAAGGAGATGACTCAGGTGTTTACATTTGCCAAGTCTTTTCATCCGGAAGGCAAGCTATGTCAATCGACATAAAGTTGACAGTTGGTGGTAAGCTGATTTAATGAGTAACTGTATGTGATCGTATCACTGACTCTTCGGGGGTGGGACTCTCTTTTTGCTTATATAGGACTGGGTTTTTTTTGTTTTTGGTCTAGCTAAATCTTGGAGTATGTTGTATCAAACAACCCCAGTTTAACTCTTCAAAGCATGTAGTTATATGGGGAAACTATCTTGAAACTATGTTGAGACATGAAAAGAAGACCATGCCATTCCCTTTGCAAGTAAACCGCGACTGCAAGCGCACGAGAGGTAAAACTCTACAGGCACAAACAATCTAAGAACGGCCTGAAGCTATTGAATTTAAGGTAACTATTTTCATGAAATAATCAGTCTCAACAACAAACTATTCTCAACCTATGCCTTAGTGTAAACTAAAACGACTTCCATTTTCTCATTAGCTTATTTTGGAATAAATAAGTTAGAGTAATAGGACTGAGTTGAGTTGAATTCGGTCTGTAACTAGTTATACGTGCGAATAATTATAACAAAATCGGACGACCGCAGAGTTGGAGTCCGATTTGATAATTACTAGTATAATTACTACAGACTGAATTCGACGGCCCGAAGTCCTGTGTTACCTAATTGACCAAAATCATTACAAATTCCGAAAAACAAAAAAAAAAACAATGGTTTTTAGCTGCATTTGGAACTAAAGGGGCAAGTTGTTAAGTTGCTATAGTAAATAGTGATCGATTTCAATGTGTTGTGATTGGCGGAGTTTAGCCTAAAGGACTTAATATGATTTGTTCAATAGCTGTCTCATTACAGATGTCCAATCACTACCAAATGTTCGATCGAATACAATTTTGCATGTACCAATCACATTTGAGGAAATTGTAATTTTCATGATTAAAGTCCAAAACTCAATTGGTAAAAGAAACGTTCAATTCGAAACTCAATTCATAAAACATCTAAAAATTATATTCACTAGTTCCTTCTACGATCAGCACGATTCCATCGCGTGCAACCAGGGTGCGTTCCAACTTTTCCAAGTCACTAAGTAAAGGAAGAAGAAAGAAAAATAAATGCTGCAAGCTATTACGAGTAATGGTCAAATCTCAGCTTTGTGTGAGTAAAAAGATGTTATGCAGGGCCTGGTTCCTCAGAAACCGTTTAGTGCTAACCAAAGGTTAACCTTTAATTCATGTTCCTGTTTCCTACCTTCTGGAGCTTGTTTTGGGCTGAAATTAGTTTTTGGGTTGACCTGTTTGTTTAATTGTAAATACTGAATCGATCAATATTCTGTAAGCATAACAAAACTTTGCTTATGAAGATATTAATCTTTGAATTTTGTCTAATCCAGATTTAAGTTAATCAGGGATTTGAGGAACCGGGCCCTGAAGCTTTACCTAGTATGTTTTTATAATATAATTGCTGCTAAAGAACCATCTCACAGACTAAAGAAGACAATGAACGGTGACTTATTAATTTAGAGATATTGGTAAAGAGAGCGTCACAAAGGATCCGTAGCAACCAACAAACTTACTTACTTACTCCCCTCTTAGCTCCATCGAAAAAGGCTCTCCAACGTCATCTTTTTTGTGCCAATTTTCCATTTCTCTCCAGATCATCCACATCGCTTTTATCTCCTTCTCGGTATTTCTCCTCCTTTATAAAGGAGCCCCTTTTCCTTTGCTTTGCGTTTCCGTCGCAGACGAACAAACTTAAGGTATAAAAAAATGGGAACTGCATCAAGCAAAGAAATAATTTACGAAATTACTGTACTGATAAGAACCGTGACAAAGAAGGCTGTCTTGAAATACACAAGAAATATTTCGTCTAAAAAAGGGAAAAGGACATATTTTTAAAATCCAACTTTTTTCGTTTTGGGCTATTTTCTTATTTAATTTTCTGGTACAATCAAAAGTTAGAATGACAGTTTGAGCTTTAACCTTGCACTATCCACTAAGGTTTTACTACTCTATAAAAAGTGGCGAGTAAGGAGCTACTTCTCAATTCCAACGATTTGAAACATGCACAAAATGTACGAAAAGGTTCGTCAATTGTCAAAACGGTATAAAAAGTGACACGGGCTCACTGCTGCTAAAAACAAATTATGCGGTCTTTCTTTCTATCACGAGTGCATGTATAAATCATTTCAAAGATTTACTATCTTACACTCTGGGTTACGTACGTCAGTAAACAAAAAAATACATGTTTCTCTTCTTTAAACTGTTATCTATTGTACATTAAAATAACATACTTATATCCAAAAAAATGGAAGCAGCGTGGCTCAGTGGTTAGGGTGCTGGAATTGCATGCGGTTGTCCTGGGTTCAAATCCCACTCTGACCATGGGGATCGGCTTCGATGATCCAAGAATTCCCACGAATTATGTCCATAACCAACGGTCCCTCCAACCCTTTTGGGATTCTGAGCCGCCTGTTTGTTTATAGGGTTACTGACATGCAATTCGGGCTCTGCCCAGCGTCTCTGTCCCTAGCTGCAAGTGTGGCAAGACTGATTAACTATATTAGGGGGAGGGCCGACGGAGTGAACTTGGGAGGCTTTTATCCGTGTTCTACTGAATATAAACATTAAGATCAGACAATAATTCCGGAAAATTTTAAGATAAAAAGTTATTGCTCTTTAAATTTTGAGCGTTCTTTTCAGGGGAAGTCAGTTTTAAGACCTTTTCATTGGCAGTTTTTTTAATGATGTAATGTACTCGTGATTCTTTTTACCAAATCAATTTTCAGGTTCAAAACTCTTTGCAAGAACTTCGAGCAGAGATAGCATCTTTACAGGACAAAGGAAAGATTTCTCAAGATGAACACAACAAACTTCTCCGCATTGTCCAAAGGATTTGGAACAAAAGAAAAAGAAAAACCTCTCGACTCATCGTCACAAGAAAAAACAAATAATTTACCTGTTTTTTCGTCTAAAAGACAATGTTTTCTTATCTAATAACAATATGTTTACAAGCAAAATTGTTCTTTTTTTTAAGAAAAGAGCTTTGTTTACCAAAGAATTGCACTTCAAACAGTATACTGTACACATAAACTGTAACTTAAAGCTTTTGGGTTTTCAAGAAATTATATCATTGATTGTAGAGTTAATTAACTAAACTAAGCTTTGTGTGAGAAGTTATCGTCTTCTAGAATTGAAGGCATTTGTTACTAGCATTGTTTTGTCTGAAATTGTGATTATTGATGAAAATTATTTTCAGTAGAAAGAAATTAAAAGCAAGATTTAACTTTAATAAAAGGACTACTTAAGTCAAATTTATTAAACATTATTTCTTATAGACTCTGCTGGACAGCACAGTAGCCCCTTTTATTTGTTAAGTTCTATGTTTGCAAGCGATATCGCAAAATGTAACCATCAACTTACTTTGTTCTTTCCCTTTTAGTTTTCAAAAGAAGGCGATATAGTTCTTTACTTTGCCAAGGCATGGCCACTTTGGTTCTGCCATTGAAGCGAAGGCAAAGACCAAAAACGACACAAAATAGGATAAAAGGGAGCTAATCCCCCAGAACGGTTGCCTTCTAGTATTACACTGTGTTGTATTGGTGCCATTTTTTGTAAACTATTAAGAAGCAGTTCTAAATGTTAGATTGAACTGGAATATTAAATAAACCGATTTCTAACGCGAATTTAACTGAATTTGTGAAGTGGTTTTTACAGAAGTACATTTAGTTAAGCTCATGCAAGAGAAAAGCTTGATGCCTTTCTCGAGTATTCAATGCCGGGGAAGAAACCCGTAATTCCTCGACAATGCAACCTATGCAGTGAATACCATCCGAGCAATCAAAGAACATATCCTATAAATGTCGAAGCTTCGTGCTTGTATTTTAAGGCCTACTTAGCTTGCCGACTCAGCCGACTGAGAAGAAAATTTTATTAGAATTCGAAGCTTTGTTGCAAGCTCTCTCCTTTTGTTATGGACTGCATGATTCACCGATTTTGTAAATATTTTCAAATCGATTGTCAAGGCAATGTACTTTAGTAATACGAATCAGAAGTGAGTGTCATCATTAGATGTAAAGCCAGTTTTGAAGTTAATTTATATGGACGGGCTGTTTAGCGCACCGAACATAACAGTCAGTGGTGACCGCGCTTTCTCTTGTGGCATTAAAGATGAAGCTTGTGCTTCTTACGCAAAGCATTTTAAAAAAACTTTCCTTGTCAAACGCTAATTTAAATATTAGCGGAAATATCAACGTGATCGCCAGTTCTGCGATGTATCTAGCTAGAGAAGAACAATGTGTCTTTATGAGTTTTCAGCTCTGTGGTATGCAAATTCGTGTCGTGTTTCGCTGTTGACAGTCATCAGATACTGATACGGATATGCTTGTGCCTAAAATTATTTTAAATGTATTCGTTATCATATTTACCCGATCGAGTACGTTTGTTTTCGGCAACAGCTGCTGATAAGTCGCCCAACAAGGCAACGAAGCCAAACCAATCGACTCATAAAAATTCCGCCTGAACTGAACATTCCATAAGAGCATGTCTGCTTCTAGATTTATGCGTCGCTAAAATAATGGTCACCTTGATGAACACTTCCACAAACATTCGAGTTAGCATTTAACATTGAACCTTCCTCGATTTCGTTGTTAACCACAACAAAATAGAAAGCAAACAATTTCAGTTCACTGCAATTAACTTTCTGGTTAATTGAATTACTACAATCACTACGTTTTTCAATAAAACTGCCCAGGGCATTAGCGAGTACTAAATGCAATCCTTAAACACAGAAACGAGAATTCTGATTGTTTGTTTTTAGTTTGAAGTTAATTTGTTCCGACAAAGAGATCAGTAACCTAAAACTTCAAATCCTGACGGCGAAGATGTGAAATTATTGAACTATAGTTAATATTTGGTCAGATGCTCTACCCAATGAGCTACAGAGAATCTGACAGGTGATCAGAGGATTGCAGTTTCGATTCTCGTCAGTGACCCGGATTTATTTTTGAGCATTCAACCACTTTCTTTCAATCTTTAATTCAAAGTCGCTGTTTCCATATAGTTGATTTTACCGGCCAATCTTCAAAGTACTGTTTGTTTGAAAAATAACTTTGACCTACTTCTCCCTTCTATTAATGCAATTTCTCAAATAACTGTAAAATGCTCACCAGGCTTGATACCGGAACAATTTGGTTGTAATGTTACTCCTTGAGTGACTAGGTGAAGGATATTGTCTTCTTCTCCTGAGAGCTGCACATAAGTCTCAAATTGTAGCCTTCTATTACTACGATTGCCTCAAGTCTAAACTTAAAGCATCCTTAGGCTATCACTACGATTTCCAGAGTAACGGATGGTCTGACTCCTTTGTGGGTGATAATCTGGATAATTTAAAACTTTGCATCTTGAGTATTAGAGCTTATCAAAAGTGGGAGGAAGGACATTTTGGTGCAAGGGTAGCAATCAAACACGACCATCATAAGTTAGTATGGTGATCAGACTTGAATTTTTATCACATTAGCAATTATAAGCTGTAAGGCTAACAGCTTACTGTCAGCGTTGATTGCTTGAAGACAATTCAGTTTATTACAGGATTGCTATGAGCATAATTTACAATGCGCCATAAATCCCCGCTAAATAGGTATTGTTTTGACAAAAATAGACACCATAGGGCCACAAAGTGACATTCGTACGCCCAAGTTTTTTTAAATAACTCTTACGGAACACTCTCAGCCTGAAAGCACTCAGTAAGACTCGAAGAGTATAAATAATAATGATTGTTTGATACTCCATGCGTTATAATGCTGGGAAGCCATCAGTGCTCAAGACGTAAAAAATGGATTTTGCACCGGGAGATGACCGTGCCACGATGAAATTATCCAATGGTTAACGGTACCTATACTTGGCAAAGAAGAAATTCCTTCCAGTTGAAGCGTGACCTAAAATTCAATGAACTGTTTAAGTAGTTTTTCAATAGACCCTAATCACGTGGCAACTTTGCCAAAGAATCATTCGGTAAGACCCTTCGGTAGAATGCCCCCTATAGAATACGTAAGTGCCTAAAAAAAGTTTAAAATTTTTTCATCATGAGGTCAGTTTCAAGATGACCATCACCACGATGAAATTATCCAGTCTAACGGTATCTATATTTTGCAAAGAAAAATACCTTCCAGTTGAAGCGTGCCCTAAAATTCAATGAACTGCCAAAATAGTTTTCAATAGACTCTAATCACGTGGCAACTTTGCCAAAGAATCATTCGGTAAGACCCTTCGGTAGAATGCCCCCTTTAGAATACGTAAATGCCTCAAAAAATTTTCATCATGAGGTCAGTTTCGATCTCTTTTTACGACTTCTTTTGTCTTACACGTATTCTTAAAGAAGTGTTTAGCTCTTTTACCCCGCAAATTTTTCAACTATAGGTTATACACTTTTGCCTCTACGTACCACAGAGCCTCATAGAACAGAAGTCGAATTGGGATACAGTGCAAAAAAATTGTGTTAAGAAGACAGGATGTTTAAGAAAGCACTTCTGATATTGATGGTAAAGTGTCATATTTTGATCATTTACAATCGTTGATAATCATAGCTTTGAAGAATCATTTTTACATTTAAACTTGTATTGATTGTGTTAAAATATTTATTTCCAAAGGTTTTATTTAGTGTTCAATGTTGGTTGCAATCGCATGCCACAAGCGATCAGACATCCGTGCGTCAGTTTCAATCGTACAAGAGACTCAAAGCTGGGATAGCCAACAGCTATCTTAAATACCATGCAGATGGTCCTCGCCGACTTACTTTTGATGGCAACAAAACAGACCCAAGCACAAGTAAGCGTAGTGTGAAAGCATTCGTTAACGCAATATATCCTTATAACGTTGCAATCTCCCTTTTTTTACCATTATCGTTGAAGTAGATTTTGAAGATTTGATAAGATAATCTTGAAAATTTTTCTAAAAAAATCTGAAAAATATGTTTTTATAACGTCATCATCAAGTCAAAAATATGAGAATTTACAAGTCTTAATATATTTGAAAAGTTCGAGGTAACATAGATCCATCTAATGCATGGCTTTTGTATATACTCGACATGGGTTTTGATGCTGAGCGGCATTCGTTGTACCGCAATGATTTTATATTCACGCGATTCTTCTGCAGCATCCACAGGCTTGTTGTTAATAAAAAATTTAAGCATGTTCATCTTGAAATAAAACTCCTCTTCAAGAGTATAGACTTTGATAGAAGTGCCTTTGTTCCTCGATAATTTGATCTCGATCGGTAAATTCCTTGTTGTTTTCGTTTGCTAATTTTGTCCTCAGTCTTGCTTGTATACTAATAGTTACGTAAAGCATTTGGAGTTTTTTCCCTTTGCAGTCCAATTGAAACTCTTGATGTTGTTAATATTCTTTTCATTTTTTGTGTTTTTGTAATTCATACAGCATGGATCGCCAAGGTAGGTTTTGTTTCTTGCGAATTTCTTGAGTCGATCGAGCTCTTTTTATTTTTTTCTTCAGTACGCTTTTTTTGTTTATTGTTTCTCACGCTGTTTCTTGGCACAATATAGTTTGGTCGCTCCTCTAGTTTGTAGTTTAAGAATTTCGAAGAACGAATTGATTGCTAATTGAAACCTTTATCAACTCTGAAATATTGACCGTGTTTAGAACATATTTTTTAACAAACTAAGTTGGTGTAGCGAGAGAGTTGCCATGGCCGTTCATGCCACATCGAGAAACCAAGCCTAATAGCTTGAATACCCATACAGACGAACTCAATACCGACATGCGAAACTTTTTTACCAAAACTTTCTTCTTTGTCGTAAATTGTTTCTCAATTAACAGCTGTAACTGTTCTATATTAGAATTTGACGACTTGCAGTTTCTTAAATTCTTGACTCAATAATGATGTTAACGTTATGAAAACATCAAAATGTCATCTCGTTTTTGAGCATTTTTTACAGTGTTTCTAAATAAATGAATATACAATGCAAATTTTTGTAGGTATATATCAGAAGAACTTAAAAAGCGTTTCGGAAAGGATAAGTTTTGCTTGCCGACAAGTGCCAACCTAGTAAAAACTCTTATGTTATTAAAGTTTTACAATCTGTACTGCGTCAATGAGTGCACAAGAAAAGTTATACTCAGTCTTTCATCATGCAAGTTCCTAGCCAAATTGGTCAACTTAAGTAAATAATGTATTGTTATTGTCACCCATCACTATAGTTATATCTTAATAAACAAGGGAATAAATGACATTCGTTATAGTAATATATATTTTTTACCAATGCATTGGAACCAAAACCTAAAAATGTACAGAAAAAATGCTTCTTAACGATTCCAAACCAAAAATTTACCGTTAACTAAAAGTGTAAGTGAACTAGATCAAGATACAAGTAAGAAAGCTACAATATGAAAGTTTTTGAAGCTAGGAGTCTTGTAGTTATGACTAACTTTTATGTAATTTTCTTTGCTAGGAGAGTTTCTGAAGGATTAAAGCCTTAACTTAGATTTTAACCATTGACATTAGCAAAAAGTAGTTCTTTTTTGTATCTCTCTTCTTCCGCGTGTGACTGCGAACAGTAGTTTTACTACTTCAGATCTAGATTACCTGATTTGTTAATAAACTGCAGCATAAAAACTCTTATAGGCAGAGTAAGTTTCTTTAAAATGAATCAGAGTTTGAAACTCGTGAACCGTTTGATTCGAGGGCAAACTTCGCATCCAACGGAATACTATTGGGTAGAAAATTAAGCGATATATATCATCTCCGAATCAGGATAACTTGGTTGTCCAAAGCATTCAAGAACATTCTGTCTCCTTCTTCAAGGATTCTATTAACTGTTTGGCATGGACTGAGCACGCAGTAATGATGAAAAACTCATAAAAGAGCATTGTTTGCCCCTTGAAACATCACTGAAACATTCGCTACCTCGATGAATACTTCCAGCAATAAAACAATGCGACATCCAGCTCTATGCAAACCCCCCAAAAAAGCATGTATTTGATGGGGCCACCCCACACACGGCAAGCAATAAGCAGGTTATAAGCACTTTAGGCCCAAAACCATCTTTAAATCGTGACACTAAACATTTGGCTAAGAACAGAATTAGGACGCTGCGAGCGATTAACTTTGAAAAAATTATTTTTGTCACAATATTTTTTTTGTCTTATTACTGACTCTGACTCCTGAACAAACGGTAATCAGAGGTTCTCGTAATTTTTTTCTTCTAAAAAGAAGTTTTGGACAACAAGAATTTTCACCACAAAGCCACGATAGTTTCAAAACATCGCATGCCCTGTGAGTTGTTTTGAAATCATCTTAAATATTTCTACGAGATGTGTTAAAAACTAGTCTTTCCAGTCTGTCAGAACATAGAACAAACAGTTAAATTTGCAGCTTAATGAAACAAGTTTTATACGCGTCTCGTTTGTTTCCACAGAATTCCGTTTGGACGTTGTCAACAAGGCAGAGTTTTATTTTAATATAACGCTGTTTACCAACCCAAAGTACGCTATTGGGCGGAAAGGTTCCGGAACACGATTTTGGCCTGAGGTTGTGGTAAGTTGAAGACTTTAAGTATACTGCCCCCAGTCCACGGCCCCCGGCCATACACAAACATAAGCACATAGCCCAAAATAACAACCGTCAGCCTAACTAGGGCGACATCTACTGCTGTAAAAGTGTTCTCCCTAAAAGACCCTGAAAACTAATACAAATCAGCAAACATTACAGCAATCTCGTAAATCTAAAAAAAAACCTTTAAAAGCAGTTAGCTACAAAAACCAAAGTTTAGGAATTCTGGGTTTCAGATTAAGAACAGCTGCGCTTGGCACATATACAAACCATATCTTGTAAGTAGTTAAAAGCAAAAGCTAACCAAAACTCGGATTTTAGTTGTATGTAAGTAATCTAATGGTAGAAAATTTAGTTTAAAGTCTTCACTACTCTTGGGTAGCTGGAAAAATCAACCGGTTTTACAACAAAGGACTTCATGGGCCTACCGTTTATCTGTAAGGTGCGTTCCAATGTGGGATGATCCAAGATCACTCGGATCATGCATGACGCATCAAATAAAACCATTGATTAAACTCTGGGGAAGGAATAGTTGGTTCCTTTGATGCGCCATGATCCGAGTGATGGATCATTAATCATCCCAGTCATCCCAGTCATCCCAATCATCCTAATCATCCCCAATCGTCCCGATCATCCCCAATCATCCCGATCATCCCAAACGAGCGCAACCGGCTAATGTCTATTTTAGAATATTCGTACAATTGAATTTGAGCCCCTTCCGATAAAAATTACCTTCCGAACTTTAAAAATGTCGAAAATTTACGAATATGCTTGGTTTTAATTTCTGTCAAATCATATACAACATTTGGAAGCCTTTTGAGGTCAGAAACCTATTTAAATATATTTAAAGTAGTTCTACAACTCAAGTCAATCATTATCCAATGTAATGACAGATTCCTGGAACTACTGGGTTTATCTCATCTTTTTGATCAGACTGTTTCATTGCTCTTGATAAGGTGTTAGGTGTTTCGCGGTTCCTCGTGATTGATTACAGAAGGCGCAAAGAAACATTCTAAAATTTGTTTGTCCGAAATCTAAAGGTTTTGTCCAAAATAAGTTTCCGATAATTGAAGGTCAAAATATTTTTGTAATGAAAACTAACACACTTCTTCCAAGTAGTGACCACGATCAATGGGCAAACAAAAAGATATGATTGTTAATTTTTTTTTTTTAGATCGCTAGCAATTCATCAGCATTCCATGCACAACCAGTAGGCGAAAGATGTAACGGAATGCACATGTCTTCGAATGTCTTTATGGTAAGGCTGCGTCTTGTAGATCCCCCTGATGGGGCTAGTCCACTCTATATCAAGCCCAACAGAAGAGGAAATGCAGTCTTTACTGACTGTGTTGAAAATAAAGGAACGTGGCTTCTTATGGAGGAAAAGTAATGAATTATGGGTTTTGCAAGTTCGAATTGTATAATAGTTAATAGCGTCTTTTGCTACATGTAAGAAATGTAAAAATCTCAAACAAACAAACGATTTCAATAAATTTTTCGTCAAGAATCAATCCTGCAGGGTTATCTCTTTGATCTGAAAGGACCTCTCTAATATTAATTAGCATAAAACAAGTCACTATCTATCACGAATGCTGCAGACGGCTTGAAGTGGCTTATAAGTGACAAAAAAGTTCAAGACAAATATGTTGTATAAAAAATTCGAAGATAAGAAAAAAACAATATGTTTGTCCCGAGGCGTCAATTTAAAACATTTCACTAAAAAGAGTGCCGACACAGATCTGCACATGCAAAAGCTTGTTTGAAGAAAAATCAACTTTGTAAATTTATTAGGATTTATCATGGTTCCGTTATTTATTCTCAAAAGATTTTCAACTAAGACAATTAGAATACTCGCTCTTAATTTCTATCGGCTGAATATATATTTGAAGAATGAACTCATGACATTTCACTCCAACAGGCTTCCAAGTGAATCTGCACGCAAAAGCTATTTACACCAAAGTTGTTTTATGAATAAAATTTGTTTATTACCATTCTCAGGAGGTTTCAACTAAAACGACTAGATAAGCCGCTCTTTATTTCTATCGGCTGTACATGTTTGAAGCAACAGTTCAAAAACACAAATTACTGGACAGATTGCCAAAAAAAAGTTAATACTTTTTATTACAAATTACTGTAGTTCTGTTGTTTATTCTCAAAGGGATCTATGCTAAAAAAATTAGAACACTCTCTCTTAATTCCTATGGAATATTGATAGACAACTCGGGCTTCGCCCTCATCATTTTATCAGCCGATAGAAACTGCGAGCTCGTATTCTTATTGTTAATTAGTGCTCTGTTCTTTAAATTGTATGTTAAATAGTTTTTGCTTAAAGCCAAATCTAAGTGATGCAAATGGTCAACACATAGGCTTAAATCTCCAGGGCGTCAATTGTTTAATTTTGTGTAAAACAAGCGCATGTTAAAAACAAAGTATTCGGAAAATTAGATCATTAGACTGATCACACCTCTTACTTGTCATGCAACATCGCTACGAAACAAGTTAAAAAGCGATGCTGCGTATTTTTCATCCGCGTACAACTTTGTCTGGCAGCAAGATGAAGCTGTCCCAGTTGAGCAAATCCTGACGGGCCATCGAGGCCGAACGGGAAGAACGGGCCTTAAGGATAAATTTGTGCGTATAACCCGACTTTGGCCCGTTCTTCCCGTTTGGCCTCGATGGCCTGTCTTTGGCCCGTTCGGCCTGCATTTGGCCTGTTCGGCCTTGGCAAAGGCCTTGCTGGCCTTGGTTAACTTAACATGATGTATTAGAAACGAAACCCGGTCAATCACTGTTATTTTGCAAGATTTGCATAACTTGGCGGCTATTTGTTTTAGAACAATAGAGTAAAAAAGATCTAGGCCGGCTAGTTCTGTACATCAAACAAAGAAAACAATTATT
>JAOBAT010081219.1:0-10585 GCA_026413305.1 Hydrozoanthus tunicans | reverse complement strand
GGTATGACAGACCAGCTAAAATGGTATGACAGACCAGCTAAAATGGTATGACAGACCAGCTAAAATGGTATGACAGACCAGCTAAAATGGTATGACAGACCAGCTAAAATGGTATGACAGACCAGCTAAAATGGTATGACAGACCACCTCAACTGGTATGACAGACCAGCTAAAATGGTATGAAGGCCAACCTCAATTGGTATGACAGACCACCTTAGTGGTTGTGACAGACCACTTCAACTGGTGTGGTGGAACAGCTCAAATGGTATGACAGACCACCTCAACTGGTATGACAGACCAGCTAAAATGGTATGAAGGCCAACCTCAATTGGTATGACAGACCACCTTAGTGGTTGTGACAGACCACTTCAACTGGTGTGGTGGAACAGCTCAAATGGTATGACAGACCACCTCTATGGTTGTGACAGACTGGTGTGGTGAAACAACTTAGTTGACAGGTTAACTCAAACGGTATGACAGATCAACTCAACTAGTATGACAAAAAACCTCAATTGGTATGACAGACAACCTCAACTGGTGTACTGGACCAGCTCAAACGGTATGACAGATTACCTTAAACTGGTATGACAAACAACTTAAAATGGTATGACAGACCACCACAACTGGTGTGGTGGACCAGCTCAAATGGTATGACATATTACGTACTTAACTGGTATGACAGACGACTTAAAATGGGGTGACAGACCACCTCAATGAACCGAGAAAAAACTACACACAAAATATAGTTAGTTAGTACAAAGGATCTTCCAATCTCGTCGAATTTTAGACAAAAATCAAACTATTGTCTATGGAGAGCACACGTCACTTTACCTGAGTTCAGCTGTAAAGACCGATCAATAAGATAAGACTGTCTTTTAAAAGTAACCTGCACTTTTATTACACAACAAACAAATAGAAACTTTTTTGTTTCTCGTCTCGCACAACGAACCTAAAAATGTGTTTCAATTTTGTAAAAAAAAAAACCCTAAAGAAAATATTTCCAACCTTTATTTCATACATTGAATATAGCTTTAGGTATCTACAACTGACTGCATATTAGTCAAAAGCAAAAAAGTACCATCAATTCTGTTACTGTAGACAGTTCATCTCTGTAACTTTAATGCAATGAGTTGCCAAAACTCGATTGAAACTTAAACCAGGCCTCAGCTTGTCTTTGGTTTTTCATTCCTCTAAGCATCCTTTTTCTTGTATTAAGTATGCTGGCTTAATTTTGGTAGGATACATCCATACTTATTGATCGTCCGTTACATTTGTTATTAAACTCTCCGGATTTTTACATGAGATGCAAAGAAGACGTGAACCCATTTCTTTCCTTTCTGCTTTAGCACACATTTTAAAGCAATATCTTTCCCAGTATTGAAAAAAGGAACATAGCTGCCCAAGGGTTATTCAGAACTCTGCACTACTCACTTCCATGGAAATTATATAAAAACATCCGATACCTTTCTTAATACCTGGAAGGGAAATGTGTCTGTTAATCATGGTCGCCGCTGTTTTGATTGCAAGCAGGAAAAGAAGCGCATTCAGTTTCGTTGAGAAAAACATGATCGTCCTGATTCATGCCATTACAGTGGAATCACCAACTTTTAAAACGAATAATCATATGGTGTGTGAGAGCAATTGCTTGTTGCTTGTCGGTCAATAAGGGTAATCGACACCATTTCTTGATTACTCAAATCTTGAAAGAGAGGCAGGTTTCTAATTACCGAAACACTTGCACACCTGCTCGCTTGTCAGTAGGAGTAGTTAACAATCAATAACAAGCCAATCAACAGCTAAAAAACAAACACTGATTTAAAACTTTAATGCACTCAACCAGAAACCGGAAGACATCTTCACAAAGAAAAATAAAAAAGACTTCGAAATAGCGTTAGCCTGATATGAGTGTATCACAAGCCAAGCCGCCTCACATCTTGTTTGAAGACTGGTGACTGGAATTGGAAAAAGCTTCATTTCAGGCTAACCAGTTTAAGATGTTGTTTCTGAATATGCAACTATATACATTTAATTCCAAAATTAGGCACACATGATCGAAGTAGTATAAATGATGCGTATCTATAGGAGAACTTCAGTCGTTGTCCATGCATCAACTGTAGTTCAATTAGATATTAATGGTTTGGGACAAATCTTTGAGATGGACAAAGCTAGAAGCACATTTCCCTGATGATGAAATAAGGACAAAGGCTAACAAGGAAGTAGATACATATGTAATGTGGAGTATGATCACAAGCTTTTCCTTTTACTTCCACTTTTGGTTTTAGCAACGGGTTACGCATGCGCACGATGGCCCTTTCTTTAGCAAGTGAAACTGCTTTTCCCGGTTCCAATGGGTGTATTTTACCATCTTGTATAACCTCCAATGGAGGCGATATCTCAGTTCGAGACACGAGCCTAATCGTGATATTGTCCTCAATGACAAAGTCTATTTTGTTGCCAAGGTAGCATATACCCTTGACTTGCATCTTCGTTGTCGAGGGCCGTAGAGAATGGCCTGGAGGAAACCTTCAGCTCCTGTGATGAAATTAGCAGCGCCATATCCGAGACGCATTTCTGACCGCACCTGTAGATCAAACAGCAAATGAGAAGTAACTGCAAATCAGGACGATTGCGCATGTGTGGGATGAAGTGTGGGTCAACCCTTACCCGAGCTTTCCTGATAAACGCCACGGTTCGCGAAATGGAACTCAAGGCTGGAGTTCATTACCCCTTCACTGAGTCCCAGGTAGATATCTACATCTTACTTCATTATACATAACACTTACAAAATAAGATATTGGTAATGAGAAAATAAAAACTGATCAAATAAAGCAAATTATTGAAGCTAAGAGGTAAAATTCTTGTTCCGTCAAAAGGATGGGCCCTATTTGGAAGACTTAAACAGTAGAACTGAAACTGAAAGGGTTTATCTCTGCTTCATCAAGACAAGCCTGAAAATGTAACGATTTGTCACTCTTGCAAATACAGTTGAACCCCGATAACTCGAACCTTCTATAATAACTTGAATTCTCGTGCTTATTCGAAGTAAAACTGACTACTTTTTAGATTCACCTCATATATTTACTGTAATTTTAACCCATATAACTCGAAACTTCCATAAGTCAAAGTAATTTCAATTTCGAGGTTCAACTGTAAGTTGTTGAAACTTGATATTAAAATTCAATCAACAGAAGTTGTGCTTACCTTAAATGGACCTTGCATGTTGTCGAAGTTTTCGAGGATTTGCTTTTTTGCCTTCTCCTTTTCTCCAACTTCTAACCAGCCAATGGCAAACATGGAGTTTGTCATAGCAGGCCCCTCCGGATCGGTTCTTTCTTGGTACAAGCTGATATCATTATAGCGCACATACAGCGTGGGTTTAAAATAGTTTCAATTTCGAACAACCTTATATGTTTCTAATGGTATACAAAGACTAGTGTTTCCAAAACTACTGTTTTTACTATAGTTAAAAAATGAGTATAAACGTTAATATGAGAAAAACCCAATGCAACAAGCATTTTAAATGAACATAAATTACTTACTGATACTTATTTCAAGTAAGGCTGGAACACTAGAGAATGGAAAATCCTTTGCAGCTTGTCATAGCAATAAAATCTGAGATGTCTCAAAAAAGATTCGAGAGTCGCAATACAGAGAGCTTGGAAGGTTTACGGTTGCAATCTATCAGTTTCAAAGAACTTGTCTACGGCGTACTCTGATGTAGTGTTCAGAGAATACGTATACCAAAAAGCGGTAATTAAAATGGGAATGTGGCCCTCTAAGACTAAATCTAAGCCAACCTCGAACATATAAAAGATTTAATTATTCTAACCTATCTGTCAATCTTGTGCATCAAAGGGTATCCGATGAGGATTGTGTCTGCTTGTTTCACTGTTACATTCAGCTGATATCCTTCGAATTCTGGATGATAGTTGTCTGTTTCATCAAACGGAATGTACATATTTTCAGCTAAGACATTCTAAGTTTCAGGTATGTCCTCTCCAAGTAAGCTCCCAATTTCAATGGCGGACTCCAAATTTAGTTTTGCGACAACATTGGTTTAGACTGAGTTGTTCACTGGGAAATGATACTCGTCTGGAGGCATGGCGTGGTTAATGACGTAGCAACCTTTCTTTTTGTCCTACTCAACGCGACTGGCCCAGAACTCTGAAGTCTCATAGATCAAGTCGAACCCAATATCCCTCAGCCAACTATAGTCTTTAGTCATCGTCCAGTATTGTCTTGCAGCGAAGGCAATATCGCCGGTGATATGATTTTGGAATCTACCATATCGTTCTCCCGGAGAGGTCTGGAGACCAGTAAAAGAACTTTCCCAAGGAAACATGGCACCTTAGATTGATTGAAAGACACCAGCTGTAGTCAGCAGAAACCAACTAGCATTCTGTCACGAGTGCTGCAATCTGATTGGCTAACCAACTCATCTGACTGTCTATATATAGATATGTCTATACACAGCTATAGATAAAGAGTCTTTTGCGCTGGAGGTATACCGTTTTCATCGTTTTGGGAACTGAATTTTCCTTGACACTACTCTGCGCAAACAAACCATGTGACGTCACTTGAACTTACATCAGTCTAGTTTTGGGTGTCTAAGTAAAATAGTATCTAAGATATCAAGCTAGGACCTGAATTTTACAATTCTCAGAGCACTGGCATTAAGTCTGCAAACAATCTATATTTACGAGCAAACTAAAAGCATTTCTGTTAGACTATTGAATATTCCCTTCTTTTTTTGTTCTGTTTTTGTCTGTATGTAAAAAAAATCTTGAACACTTGACCGACTAATTAACAATTATTCCAACAAGCGCGAATGGAATAATTGTTTTATTAAATTTAATTCGTTTTCTAAACTCTTCCATACTTAAAAATAGCAGATACATTTAATTCAGAACCTATTTTTTGGCTTTGCAAACACTAAAGTCAGTTTCCATATTTGGTGAACTCCGAATATGAGCTGATAACCGAGATGGAATGAACCAATCAGAACGCGCGAATCGCAATATTCGAGATTGAAAATTTAATAATAGTATTTAATTTATTTTACACATTTTACTATGAGGAGGACCGTCTCGTTTAGGCCCTGTGGTTTTTATGGTCCTTCTCGTCACCTTTTTTCTGTTTATACCAATATATTTATCTGTTTATTTAGGTAACTGAGTGGCAAATAAAAATTTTTGAAATGTTGAAAATGTAATAAACAGAGAATCCAGAATCTCCGGTAAATCATTTTTATACTTTACTACTACTGAACTAAAATATTATACACTAAAATATTATACAATTTTCTTGATTTCACTTCAGTAGCACTTCACCCGACGTATCATCTCACACGCACCCTAAACAGAAAAGATCTTGGTACCTGTAGAAGTACCATTATACCTTTGCACCCATACTTCTTAGCAATCCTTCGGGCAGCTGGAAGACGCTCGTGACGATAACGCAATGCTGAACGCACCAAAGCTGGGTGTAATAGCACTAGTGGCGGGTACATCCAGATCTCCTGGTCCCAAAACGTATGACCCATAAATTCCTCTCCACCTGGGAGCCCGCCAGGGCTAAGCCCTTGGGCCCAGTCCCCACGAGTCGAGCTGAGAATGTAGTACATGCTACTATTCACAGACTGGGCGAGCACGAAATTGCCCTCAATTTCAATCCGTCCATTGTTTCATAGGGAATTCCAGGCCTTCTTATGGGTCGAGGTGGGACAAAATGTAAGTTTCTAATGTATGATTCAAATCAGACTGCCAATTTTAAGAATATCAGTGTCACCATTAACAATGTCCAGAGATATTAAATTTCAAAGACTAAAATGAAAAAAAAAAGTGTTGCATATCAATACAAGAAACTTTTGGAGGATTTTTGTACTCTTTCGTCCAGTTACCCGGAACAATGAAAAGGCGCAAAGAAACATGTGTTTGTTAGTATATTCTTTCACCCATAATTTTCGGACAAAAAGAAACGAAAACTTAATCAATCTTCCGAAAAAATTCAAATTTCCAAAAAGTTTAAAATTAACTCACTTCATCTTAATTTTGACCTGATATGATAGGAATTAAAAGCCTAGAGCGGTCAGCAATCCATTTCAATAATAGACAGTAAAGAAGTCTTAAAACTCGGGTTTGTTATTTTCCAACTGATACATTGACAGATTCCTTGAAGTCGACAAGTTCCTCCTTTGGGTCTCAAATTTTAAATCAAACTGTTTCACTTGGTAGCGGTGTATTCGTAGGCTTGGTGTTGTTTGTATACCAGTTTAGTTTTATAATTATCGATAAGTTTTCAAAAGTATATTTAGTGTCGTCATTTGTCCGAAATTTAAGGGTAGAACTGTCAGAAAGTTATTTTGTTCGAACTTTAATTTCGGAAAGTTTAAGGTCCGGAAACTTTTGTAGTTTAAACTTGTATCAATTCGTTTCCTGACGCTTCCTTGACTGGTCTATTACAAGCATGCCATAGCAAAGTTGCAGACTGGTTTCGCTTACCTTGCGGCGTTTCCCCAGATTCTCACAGCCTCATTTAACGGATCAAACTTGGTGTCGAGGCTAGATGTTATCTCTGTGATGAGATACCACGTCTGCTGCTCGCTCGAACTTTTGGCTGTTAGCTCACTGGGAACTTCAGTCCAAACTACAGGTACTCGGGCCCTGATACTTCCCGGTTCTTCGGTCACCTGTTACAAAGAGACTTAGCAGTTATACTATAGTATCAACTACAGACCCATAAGAGGGTGAGGGGAGGGAGGGGAGGGGGGAGTGCAAAGGGTAAGCTCTTCCCCCCCCCACCCTCCCACAGGCGGCGAAGATCCGTTTTTTCAAAAAGTAATATTCTGTATGTTTTTCTTTTTATGCTGGAGACGAACAACCAGACAAGCTACAAACGTTTACCCTAGTTCGTCAAGACGAGTAATTCTTCTTTAGTGAAGAAACGGCCAATCATTGGTACAGTAAAGGTGTAAAAGCATTATTATGTGCGTACAAACAATTAAAACAGTCTGATCTGAAAGGCAAGTTAGTTTGCCTGGTAAGGCGTTTTTGTTTCAAGCAAGTTACTTTGTACTAAGATCGTGGAAAACAGTTAAGTTACATTAACTGGGGGCGCCTCGTTGACTAGCCATCTCATTTTGAGCCGCAGAGGGCCAACTTTTGCACTTTCAGGCTGCCTGCAAGACCTTTAGTACTTTCATCCCCAGGGGGAGGGGGTACTCGGGTGATGTTGATTGATTTATACTAAACTTAACAACACTCCTCTTAAAATGTTTTCTCAGTTATAACAAAGTTGTTGGGATAATAAAAAAATTCCCAAATGGAATTTAGATTTGGTAACAGTCCTCAAGTCAAATTGCACAAAAAACTGGTCTGCTCTTGCGATCTAGAAAACAAGAAGCTTTTATTAAGTTATTTAGAGAAACTGGTCAGTGCTGTTGAGAAACCAGAGAATTGTGTTATAGCTTTTGTTATTTTCGCACCATTTAGAAAGGAAAGGCCGGGGCAATGGTTGAGGACGGGGAGGGGAGAGAATGGAAGAACAGCTAATCGGATGGAAATCAAAGTTTTGAAATCGCAAGGACTAACGCAGGTATATTGGTATGTTAACCTTCAATATATATTAATTCGTAAATAAAGCTCATAAACATTGATGTTTATCAAAACATAAGCTTCGTCAACCTGTTAACGACAAAAAATAATTCTATTAATCTATCTAACGCGAAAAAAGTGGAAGAAACTGTTTTGATTAAGTTGTGTGTAAATTGACACCTGATAGCTGGCTCTAGATCGAGTTTCCTATATTGCAAGTAAAATGAAGTACTTACCAACTTTGTCAATGCTTTTTTGTACATGTTCAATGATAAGTTTTTAGTGTATAGTAATATTCTAGTTCCATGCGGACTTCAATCTTGCACATGAACAACGTAAACAAACAGTGTGGAAGAAATTCGAACGAAAAAAAATTTTGGGGTAAAAACAGAAACGCGTGGATAACTTAATTCGATTTCTTCGAGTTATTGTGGAGAAAAAGTAAAGCTTCTAGTTCTTATATACCTTGCCAATCGTCATTTTCGCTTTTATCCCTGGAAGTGTTAATTTCACATCTTCAAAATTAATATCGACCGAGGTATTCCCGCAACTATTGTTTATCTCAAGCATGACATCTTTTCCCATGGAGTTGTTGACAGAAATTCAACGACCAGAAGATGTCTTGGAAAAAGGGATGAGCGTAAATCCGTTCCTCAACTTTTAGCTTATCAGCCGTAAACCATTTGTAAAACACTGCCTCGTCGGTATCAAACGCGTAAGATAGACTTCCCTGAAGTCCTGGTACTTTAAAATCAATAGCACAGGAAGAGGGAATTCTTGCCCGATGAGTATGCTCGTAGAGGTAAACAGGATAGATATTGTTCGGCTTGGTATAAGCTCTGTCATTATAAACTCCGGCCAGGTGAATAGTACCGCCGAATATCACCGTACCAAGGTAGCCATTTGCCACCGATGGCATAAAACTGCCATCCCGGCTTTCTTACACATATACAGTGCTGTGGTTTGTTGGTAGTTTTTCAGTGTAAAGGCGAGTAGGCGATCCTTTGCTGTATACGTAGCCACTTGCCTCGCTCATTGCTGGCACAAACTTTAACACAGAACACTTTGAGTAACTTGCATTGAGCTAGCTTATGTTGCATGACCGCGCGCGGTCAGTGATGTGGGTCTTTTCTTAACCCTTAACCAAATTACAGACATCAGAATTTGTTAAAGCAATGAACATTTTCAGAATCTACTTGTAAAGACAAAGAAAATGAATGGTCACTTTGTTGGTTTCCAACCAGCGGGTTTAAAGTTAGAACATTCTAAGTTTATGTGAAACCGTTATTAGCAGGTTAATACTTTCAAACGCGTTGGCTTCGATTGAGCGGCGTTGTCGGACTTTATATAATCAATTCTTGAAACAATTCATTCTATTTAACAGGCTATTTTTGAAACACGACATCGAAAAAAAAGTAAATAGCCTTTTCAACGTCTTAAGGTTATTTTAAATATAAACTGCTTGTTGCAGTTCCGTTTTTTGCTATCAAAAACGTTTGTTATGCATGCATAAGTTTTTAAAGAATGACATCGAAGACACACTTTATCATATTATTCATATTTTTGAATTAAAAACTGTAGACATCGTCCAAGTGTATGAATAGTACGTCCGTTCATTAGAGTCATTTTGAAATCCTTAATTCGTTTTGGTTATATACATTACTCAAATCCAAAATAATTTACAAACCGGCTAAAAATTAAAATAAAAGTGGTGTTTCATTGAACAACGACATTCAGTTTGTTTAATCTGTCCAATTTGTTTAACCTTGAATTATTTATTCAGCTGCACTGTTATACTTCTGTTCCTCCTAAAGGTTATATCATTCCACTATTTTTGTTGAAATGAAATTAAAATGTAGTTAGTTTTTGGCCAATTCTCAGAAATTTTAAAAAAATCTTTTTTATATATATAATTTGTTGTAGGAAATCAACCAAAAAATTCCTCGTCCCTCTCATAAACCATACTCCACTCAACCCTCCTATAAACAAAAACCCCTATACAACCCTCACAATAAAAACCCCATTAACCCATGCCAAACCTATTCAACTCAACCCTCCTACAACCCCAATCCTATTTAACCTCAACCCTTCTACAACCCAAACGCTATTCAACTCAACCCTTCTACAACCCAAACCCTATTCAACTCAACCCCCCTACAACCCAAACCCTATTCAACTCAACCCTCCTATAAAACTAACCCCTTAAGTTAACGAACCATTTATAACAAGAATTAGATCCTTCTAATGAAGAGGCTTGAGAAAAGAAACAATAATTAAAACATGTTTCATATAGGGAGTAAAACTTACATTAATACCGAAGAAAAAAACACTTATAGGTTTAAATCTGTTGTGAAAAGGGAAATTCTTCACATAACAGCAACTGTCTCTCCTCCCCTAAGGACCGCAATTTTGTTAAATTTCAAATAAAAATACTTTTTGGACTAAGAATAGTTTTTTCAAAATGGCTGATCGCAGACGGATGCACACTGAAAAGTACTTTTATTTATTTTCTTTTTGAATCTGAACGAATTACAGTTGCAATGGTTCTGATGCTTCTTAAATCATCTTAAATATTCAAAGTCACATCATCAGTGTTACAGTTGTCGTGGTGGCATACTTTTATCACGCAATCAGTATGACCCTCGGAGCTGCACCATCCCTGAAAACCTGACTCAAACTCTTTCTTGTAACAACTTCTAAAGTACCTTGGTTGGCCATTTTCCACCCAGCGCGTGCTGGCACAGGAGTTGTATACCTCGGGACATTCAGGTGTAGGACAGTCGGAGGATGGAGGACCGCTTTCCTTGCATTTGTAACAAGTTAGCCCTGTATGTATAAGGAACAAAAAATAAAACGAGCGTGGGAAACGTCGAACAAAGTACAGATAATACATTGGTGTGGACACCATACATTACTTGTAATATATTTTTAATCCGACTTGCACAAAATCCCAAGCTCAACTAAAGCTTACAAAACTCTGTTTCGCAACCGCG
>JAOBAT010081208.1:0-19418 GCA_026413305.1 Hydrozoanthus tunicans | reverse complement strand
CCCCCACTCTGGGGCTAAAAAGGTAGGGATGAATGTCAGAAAAGTCCCCAAAACACCTTAACAATACCAAGGCATAAAAATTTTCCATCATAAAGAATACCTCTTGGCTTTAAGAAACCTACTGAAAATTGACATTTCTCCCTGAATAGCTAGCGGGTTGGTGCTATGTCCACTCGCATTGCAGCAAACTTAAAAAAACAGTAAATAAAGGTGTGCATATAACAGCTGTGTTCGCCAAAGGACTTTTGTCTTAACTTCTTGTTCAGTACGCACATTTGCTAAAAACAAGGGACCATAATAGCTTAGCATTTTTCAACCCTAAAAAATACCAGGCTCTTGGTTCAACACATGATTTCCTTTAATAATCCCTAAAAAAAATTCCTGATTGACTATCTTAACCTCTATGCGAGAGTCATACCTACCAACCCAATACAGGGAGTACTCTTTCTCCCACCCCCCCCCCCTTTCCCCAAACCTGGGGCTTTTACTACTCATTTTCTTTTTCACTGAGTGTTTGTAATAACCCATTGAGAGATACAGTGAAAAGTAACTTAATTCCTATAAATGGTCTTGTTTTGTATCTTTCTCGTACTTTGGCAGACTTGAATCAGTTTTGATTCATTAAGCCAAGAGTTAAACGTGATCCTTCAGTACAAATTACATTCCTATGGGTGTATTACGGCCACTTGCAAATTATTCAATATGATACCAACACACATTGCTAAGAATTCAATACATTTTTAAAATCGAAGACAGGCACTGTTACACAAAACAACTTGCATAAGGATATGTATAAATTAAAGTAGTTTACACAAAACAAATTTCCCTAGAGGACACAAAAAATTTATCAAAGTTCAGTAATAATGTTTGGCTTTTCCCCCTCCTCCCCTCCCAACCAAAAAATTGTAATAGTTCTTTGTCATGAATTGAATATAAATTGTAGAAAGAAAGACCATTAACATTTTATATAACATACAAACCTTATTTCTCTAAGCAAAGGCACAGATACTGAAGATGACAGACGTCTTTCAAGCCATTCTACACACTTTCTCTCTACGACAGTCTGACCATATTCTTTGGCTGCCAAATGGTACTGACACACTGTCTGGCTGTTGATTGTCTCAAGCATTGTCTCCGCACATTGCTGTAACAAACCATCCTACAACAAATATGCCTGAAAACTTTAATCAAAGCTAAACTAAACCTTGATTGCACTCCAAGGGGTGCTCCCTATATTGGGTTGGTAGGTATGACCATCACATAATTGTTAGGGGTTTAAATTAGTCAGTTAGGTAATTTTTCCACGTTGTTAAAGGAAATCCTATGTTAACCAAGAGCCTGGTTTTTTAGGGTTGAAAAAAATGGAGTTATTAGACTGCTTGCAGTCCCTTGTTTTAGCAATTAAACAACATGTGCTGAACATGAAGTTAAAAGACAACGAGGATCCCCTGGCAAATGCCCTATTACATGCATGCTACATAGCTATCCTGGGAAAAATGTCAATTTTTTTTTGTTATTCTTTGGGGTAATGTTTTGAATGAGATGTATTAAAGGGTGGAAAATTTTCATGCCTTGGTAATTTTTAGGGTGTTTTGGGGACTTTTCCAATGGTCATCCCTACCCTTTTGATCCCAGAGTAGGTCCTCCCCTCCCCCCTGAATGTACTGCCTTTGGGTAACTAGGCTGCCATAATTACAAACAAACCTTATCCAAACACCTTTGAGACATAAAAAAAAGAAACCTTTGTCTCGAACCACCAATCAAATAGCAGTTGACTCGAAAGATGAGTTTGTGAATTCTCCTAACTTAAGTCCATAGTGTTCCTATGAGAAGTTTGGGAGAATTTCTTAATTCATCCTCCAGAGTGTTTTTGGTGGATGATCAAATTTCATATTCTCAGTACTAACCAGCTTGTTTTCTTTTGTTTACTGTAAGGAGAATTTAGATGTTGACAAATGTCTTAGGGCTGAAAGGGTTAATAACAACTGAAATCCTCCTATTTGGTGACAGAAAATAAAGTACGGAAATGTAAATAGTTATTTGGTTTTTCACAAAGAAATGAAAAAACCTTAATTTGCATATTCTAGAACAAGGATGTTGAGCTGCATAGGTCCTCAGAAAACTATTGCTGAGAAACAAATATTAAAACTTAAAACATAACATAAGTTAATAAAAGTAGTTCTTAAACCTTATATTTACTTGAAGGACTAACCAACAGAGAGAATAACTTTTCAATGTTCTGTTAATAAAAGAAAATGGAAGCCACAATTATCACAGTATTTAAGCTACTCAATGATGTTCCAATATTTACCAGTTGAAGCATGCAGGCTGTGGCCAGAAGAGAAATGACTCTTCCAGGACTGATGTCGACCTCGTCACTGTATAACGATCCAAATGCATCATGAAGAGCTACAATTGTGAACACTCCATTCATCAGTTGCATAAAGATTGTTTTTACCAGCAAAACCAAAAAGAAGCTAGAATTGTCATATTCTAACTCTCTTAAGCAAATCTATCTGTCACCTCAAAACAGATTTCTTAGGTTGTGTATTTGATAAAATGTTTTTTTTTGTTTTTTTACTTCCATTTTTTATTTTACTTACCTGTACACCTTTAAAACTAAAAATCAATCAAAGTAACCCTACTTCAAAACTAGGAAGGTGTTTGATTCTGAGACACTTAACACTGTCAATTTTGGGCCTAAGAAGTGTTCAAAGCTTAAAAACACACAGCAAAATAACTGTATACTAAAAATAATTTTGCTTTAGGTATGTATTAATAACATTTATGACCAATTCTGTCATAACAATAGTAATATTTAATATTATTAATAATATTTGAACACTATTTCTTAATTATTTGTACCTAATTTAAGTTCTAGACTGACCCATTTTTATGACCAAAAATAAATACCTCAAAGAAATTATTATTTATTAAATTTTTAATCTCGAATATTGTGATTCGTGCGTTCTGATTGGTTCATTGAATCTTGGTTATCAGCACATTTTTGGAGTTCACCAAATATGGAAACTGACTGTAGTGTTTGCAAAGCCAAAAATTAGGTTCTGAATAAAATTTAGCTGTTATTTTTAAGTATGGAAGAGTTTAGAAAACTAATTCAATTTAATAAAACAATTATTCCATTTGCACTTGTTGGATATGAGATGATTTATAGCCAACTCGGCGCTACGTGCCTTGTCGGCTATTTACCGTCTCATATCCAATGAGCGCTCTTGGAATAATTGTTAAATATATATACAGTACTTAAATTATAATTATTTCCAATAATCATTTGTACCTTCCAGACTGATCCTCTCATCAGGAATTTCAATGTGAACAACTTGTTCTGTAGATTCTTTCCATGGTCCACTGAACATGCTCTGGAAATACCCTGACTAAGGGGTTAATAACATCTAATTAAATCTAACAAGTTTAGCAGCTATCTTTTTAAGAGTTCTGTTTCCAATTCCATCAAACTGGTAGGAGTCAAAAATCATTTAATACAAATATAATAGTAATGAAAAACAAAGCCACAAAAGATTCAAGAACTAGTGAAACATACCTGACATAGGTAAAGTTTATGAAGTTTCCATTCTCTCCCTAAATATTTATTGAGCAAGTGAATTTAATAAAGCAAGTCAATAACTTACAGCTCCACCCTAAACTTCTACATAACAAACTCCTGAAAGTTCTATAACATCATAATATTATGTTAGAACTAAAAGTTTTCAAACTACCTAAATTGAGTCCAGATGAGCAGTTATCACTTTAAGTCAAATTACTGATACCTTCAGTTACCAAAAAGATAATATATCATTGGGAATTATTAGCAGCAGAGATTTTGTGCCTTATTATATATTCAAGTACTTTGTACCTTTTATCTATGCTAGTTCCAGGGGAGAATTGCAAGGCAACTGCAGTTCTTTTTCTCTGTTACCCACTCAAAAAAAGTTTTTAATTGATTTTTGATGAAAAAAACTTTGTGGTTATAATTAATAAACAACAATTTAGTTGACAGTTTTTTTTTCCTTTTTCATTGTTAATATTAGTATCACTATACTTGACAGTTTGTCAAACTAGAAAGCATGTGTGACTTAAAGCTTAAAGATAGTTTATTCCAGCCCCTGGGATTGACCATGCACTGTGTTGTGTCCTTGGACAAGACACTTAACCCAAACTGTTCCAAAGGCTGGTATATACTAGGAACTAATCTGCAATGGACCAGTGTCCAATCCACAGAAGCCCCAAAGCTCTCATTTTCTTTTTAACACATCCAAGACAATCTTAAACATTAGTCTAGTGTTCCATAAATTAAGCTCAAGTAAGAAAGGATTACTACATTTAATACAGAAGTGCAAACAGTGTTAAATTCAAAATTATTTTAACATGGAAACTGCGAACAGACTGTTTCTATGCTAGATCTTGTTATCAGGAGGTTATCAGGAGGTGCATGCTCACCCAGTGCGTCTATTGTAATATCACTCCCTTCACCATTTACAAACAGTTTCTGGAATATATAGCCAGATGTCGTCTTCAATTTCTTTCTGTCAGGAAAAAAGAATAAAAATCAGAAAATTACCTGATTTTGTAACGAGCTTTGCATCTTCTGAAATTACGTCCATTAAGGAATTTAGTGTTAAGTCAACTTTAATATCAAAAGTATCGTACTCTGTGTCTGCATAAAGAACTAACACAGTTGAAAGATGCAACAAAACAGTTGTTTGGTAAGATTTGGGTTGGAAAAAATCTGTGTTTAAGTTTTTAACCACAAGCTGTTATGTAGTATAAGCAAAAATGTTTTGCTGTAAATCTTTCGTTAATCAAAGAAACTTTAAATATTTTGATAACTGCATACATGTTTTAAGTTAAAATGATAGTACCGTTTGGGAACATCGACGATCGCAACTCTTAAGCCTGGATCTTGCTCTTCCTCCAAATCTGAATGGGATCTTTTGCCAGTCGTTTTACTGCTTGTTCCCCCCATCTAACCAAGAACGAAGTGAAGTCCCGAAATATTGCAAGGCTCTACTGCTTACTGCTTGTTGTTTTGAAAACTACGCTGTCGATTATCATTCGCAATTCGGTGCAAATGATTGCCTGTGGCATTTGATTACCAATTTGTACTGCACTGATCTCCAAAATTCTAATTCCGGCTCATCTTATTTGTAGATAATCAAAGTTATAGTAAGATTACATTGTTGGCCGTTTTGGTTGTAAGACTTTTGTTATGTTTTTGAGGTGAGGTGAGGTGCAACCGCCATTTTGCCTCCCCACAATGCTACACGCGCTGTGTTCCGGGGAATCCTGGGTATCCGCGGTGAGCGCTTCGATGGGAGTTCTTAGTTACGGACGATACACGAGGTTTCTCGTTCAGGAACAAAGATTTCGCTTTAATATCGTTAACTTCAACAAAGAGCACTTCGTCATTGAAAAGTTCTTTCTGTCATAGAAAAGACGCGGGATTGCAAGGTAAGTTTATTTGGCATCACTTTATTTCATCAATTTTTCTTCGAAAATATTTTATTAAACTTTTGAAAGCAGGTAGAGAACAGGTGGCTGTTTGTAGATTCAAAAGCTTTTTTCGTTGACATTATCCGAGGGATTTATTCGTTCGTGGAATTTTGCTTCAGCCGAGCTTTCGAAGAGAGAAAACACCTCTCTTGTGAAGTGCTGAAGCGCGTTCTAGTATAAATCCAAATAGGTACATTGAACATGTTTTTATGCAGTTGTACTTCGTTTGCGAAACGAGGTTACGAGATAGTCGAAATATCGCGTTCAGCATATTATAATTGTCCGATGTATCACGAGAAGCGTATTTTTTGTTTCATAAGAAGTGACAAAAACATCGGGATTTAGAACAAAACAGTTAAAATACTTCTGCATTATATCTGGTTAGTGATAAATCAGTAAATATACTTAAAAACAGTAACCGGTTTTCACGTATTTTAAACTTGAGAGGTATAAAGTACAAATATCGTTTTATCATTGCCATATATGTTTGTGGGCTTGGAAAGAAACTGTTGCACTGATAATTGCTCAGAGCGAGATCTTTCAGCAGATTTATCAACTCGGATGTACTTTTGAAGCGGTTCAACGAAACTTGACGTTAAATTTACAATCAACTCACGCATCGCCATTACGCCAACGGTTTAGCAATGTTTTTGGATTTTGCGGACAGAAGCTTTTAATGCAATACTCATACTTTTTATGATTATTTTAATTTCTTGACCATACCTATATAATTTTGTATCTTATAACGGTATAGCATGGTTTTTTATTAACCTTGCTGTCTGTATAAAGCAGTTTTTTATTGGATACTGTACATTGCAGATTGGTTCTCTCATAATGGAGAGCTATAGTACTGGCCAACATTCACAAGGGCTTCATATGAATTGCCATGAAGATTTTACTGCCACCCCAACAACAACCACAATTGATTACAACCACTCCTCAGATCCTGGTTTGATAGACTTTGGTCAGCCGCAAGACCAAGAATGCCAGAACAACAAAAAAGCAAACAAAACAAACCTTATCATAAACTACCTTCCCCAATCAATGACTGACAGGCAATTTGAGGATCTTTTTCGCAGAATTGCACCTATCAAGAGTTGTAAAGTTTGTCGAGATCGAAAAACAAACTATAGTTATGGCTATGGATTTGTTGAGTACTTCACCCCTGAGGCAGCACAACAAGCCATTGATATACTCCATGGGCTCCCTGTGCAGAATAAGGTCTTAAAAGTTGCATTTTCTCGTGAAGGCAGTAACGTGAAGGGGGCCAACTTGTATATCACTAACCTACCAAAGTCAGTGACAGAAAGTGATTTGAAGGGAGTATTTAGTAGTTATGGCACAGTAATCCAGCCCAAGATATTGCGAGATCCAACTACAGGCTTGTCAAAGGGTGCAGGGTTTGTCCTTTTTGACCAGAAACAAGAAGCAGAAGCTGCTCTTGCAACCTTAAATGGTAGTGAGTTCCCAGGGTATCCTGAGAAAATAAGCATCAAGTTTGCTGAGGACAATGCATCAAAAGTTCGTCGGCCATCACAGATGCTACTTCCCTCTCCTGTGCAGAGATTTAGTTCTCCAGGGCCAGTACGACCCCCAGTGAACCGCTTTGCAAACCGTTTCAATCCATTGCACACCCAAGGTTTTGTTTCGCAGCGTACGAGTTTTGGAACAGGACAAGGAGAGAATGTCATGCCAAATCAAAATGGCCATGTGTTATTTGTTTACAACATCGGTCCCTATGCAGTGGAACAGGATTTGTATTGCTTGTTTCAGCCCTTCGGATCAGTGCTAAAAATTGACATTATCTGGGACAAAATCAAAAATAAGGGCAAAGGCTACTGCTTTGTCACCATGGCAGATTATGCTGAAGCTGAAAAAGCACAAGCAGCCCTAAATGGTTACTTGTTTACAAACAACAAACAACTTCAAGTATCATTTAAAACACCAAAGAAGTCTTGAAACAATTCCTTAGTAAAGCACAATCTTTCATGCTTTTTTTGTGTCATTCTGTCCCAGGACTAAAGGTATCCCTCCCCTTTTTGGGTTGAAACAAAACTTCCCTTCTCAGGACTAGGGCCGATGCTAAACTTCCCTCTCAGGACTAGGACAGAAGCTAAACCTCCCCTCTCAGGACCAGGGCAGATCCTAATTAAACCTCCCCTCCCAGGACTAGGGGGATGCTAATCTTCCCCTCTCAGGACTAGAACAGAAGCATGCCATCGCCTCTTAAGATTGGGGCAGAAACAAAGCCTCTTCTCCGCCTCTCAATCATGATTCTTCCAACTTGCACACATATAACATTAATTTTATGCCCGTTTATAAAAGACTAGGCTTTGTCTAATTTGCTGTTTTTCTAGAACTGGATTTTCATATTTATTCAATGACAATGGTCCAGTAGTTAACTACCTTTAATTTAGATTAATAGTTTCCTGACAGAGGTTGTTTGAAAGATATTTTGAGAATCATGCAAATCCTTGAGAATCTCCTTGCAGCAAAATCTTTCTTCTATTAATAAAAAAAAGTTTTTTTTACATAATTTGGCTTTGACATACATGCTGCCTTCAGTTTCGATGTAACAGAAAGTTCATAAATTTGCTTGAAAAGGTCCTCAGATTTCATAACCAGAAAAGAGTAGTAATCTTACCCATTTCACCTCCCACAAACCCATCATTAATTCTCATTCTATCAGGCCTGTAACTAGTGAGCCAAGAAAGGTACTTTGGGCCTTTAAATAGTTAAGTTGAAGTAAGTGGCCTGTAATTCCATTTTAAATCAGGAAGTTTTGGCATCTTTCCCCCTGAGAAAGAGGATTGAAGTTGAGAGACATTATTATAAGTTATAGAAATAGTTTTGTGGAACTTTTCTTTTTGTGTTTATTATGTTGTGTTTCAATTATCACTCGGTTGTTGTTTAAGTTGGTGCATCAGGTTTTAAGTTGTGTACCCGAGTTACTTGTATGCACTGAAGGATTTGATTATTTGGTAGTATTTAACAATGCTCAACTGAGTGTAGGTTCTGTTTTTAGCAAGATTAGGAGCCAATTGAATCAAATTTTTACGTTTCCCTATAGTTTTTCCTGTTTTCAGGTGACCCCATTACAGAATATTATTGTTAAGTGGAGTGTTCAAAACACATTTGTAGATGTTAAGAAAAACTGTATTTTTTTGGGTCATTAATGAAGTAAAATTAATAAAATTAATTTTGACTTTGCCTCAGTTTCTCTAAATGGTGGCCTTCCCGTGTTCTGTGCTTACTTTTGTCAGTTTTATTGTCTTGATTTTATTTCCTTCATGCGTTGGAGAAAGAGGGCAACTTCCCCTTAAATCATAAGCTGAAAATAAATGACAAAAAGAACTGCAAATCATAGTTAACTCTGCATTTGTGCATCCAATGTACTTTCATATACACATAATTATATAATTTATAAATATATACTGTAGGAATCCAGCAACAGAAACTTGGTGGCATGTGAGCAGGGTATTCTGAAGAGTTTGGAGAGTATCTTACTATCATAACAAACAGGCACTCTTTCTATAATCATTAATGTGTATATATAATTATCATGTTTGTGGAACTTTATTTGTTAGAAAGTATTTTTAAAAAGAAGAAAGTATGATACTCTCCTTCAAACTCTTCTATCCTGTTCACATGCCACGAAGTTCCTGTTGCTGGATAAACTTGAACAGCTCGATTTTAGGCTGGAAAATCACCATAATTGTACTCAGTATTGGGTTTATTATAGCTGACAGTATCAAAGCACTCTTTAATGTACAAGTTTGAAAAAGTAGTCTATAGATTAACCGATGCAAAAAAAGGTGATACAGACTGGAGATTATAGCTGTAAGCTTTCCGTCTTTTTATTTGTTTTCTCATTCTATCAAATAATATGCTCTTTTGGCAGTAGTCTGCTTTAGCAAGAGTTGAAGGGCCTAGTACAAAAATGACACATTTGGCTTTGTATGAAACACTAAATTCTCCCAGTGGTTATCAAGAGATAACAGGGATAATGTAAGGAGAATTGAGAACTTCATCACAAGTCACTTAAGTTGTTTTTTGCACAAGACCCTTCAATATCCCGAGAGTTTGGCAATATTTTCTTTTTTGGCTGTGCAAAAATTGGGGCAAAAGCATTTTCACTTTTTTCACTCTCACCCCTTGGCAATATCATTAAATCGGCCAAAAAAGAAAATCATGCCAAAACTCTGTGGAAACACTTGCTATGTAGGCTATTTCAACCTTAACCTTGAAAACTTACTCGTTTAAACGGGGGCATGCATGGAGGTTATACAGTAGTATAAATATACAAGGAATTATACAGACTGTACAACATTTGAATAGTTGCCAATACCGAGTTTTTGCTATGAAAATATATAAGAACAACACAGGAAGGGAACACAAGGCTAATAAAAATTTATTGTTTGCAGATTTAACAGTATAGAATATGGTGATATACCATTTGTATAACTTTGTTAGTATGTTCATGAGTTGCAATGTCCCATGTTTCAAACACGCTAAAGCTTAAGAGGAATAAAGTTGAGCTCTATTCCTAATTTGTGTCTCTCAAGACTTCATGGTTACATTTAAAGTAAGAACAAAACATTTAGCAGTCTGTTGTCATGGTTACAGTTCAACCGTCCAGAGATGGATAGCATGATCAGCTCCTGCTGCAACCACTGGTAAGAAGCAGTGCCATGACAATCCGCCACCTACCCTCAGGTTGCACGACACTGGCAGCTGAAAAAAGTTAACCACATGAAAGTTACTTACCAGGGAGATTGCAAATTTAGTACCAGTTTTTGTTTACATTTATAATTGTCTTGCCACCTTAGCATACACCCTCTTCTTTCAAAAACAAAAATTTTTTTCAAAAACAAAACTTATGAATAATAAAATGTTCCTGCAAGACAACAAACTTTCTCTGACAATATGAGATGGACATGCCAAGTTATCATTCCATGGTTTTGTATAGGTACAACAGGCCTATCAGTGAGCAAAATAATTGCAGGTGTGTGGTAGGTTTTCCACCTTTGCTGAATGAGGTGGGCAATGTTTTCAGATCCCCGATTTTGCAGTAAAAACAATTTTGTCCACATAGGTTTATTTTTAATACTATTTAAAAATATTTCAGATAACTTTATGAAGTAATTCGGCTGTAGTAAGATATTTTTTAGAGGCATAATTTTCGAAGCAATGGTCACATTATGCCACTAGTGCTAAAGATAACAAAGTTCCAACATTCCAGCAGTGATAGTAAACAAAATTACATTAACAGCTTTTTTAGCCACACAGATGTAGCAAAAGTCAATTTCAGGCAGGCAATTTAAAATCTCATGCCTTGAGCTCTTAGGCGGGTGACAAGACGTGCATGGGTGATCACCAACCTCTGATAGATAGGCCTGTAGGTAATCACACAATGCCGAGTAAAATTATGGCCGATTAATTTCATGAGTGCTTTCAAGGCGATGAGGACAATTTGGAAAAAATTGAAAACACAAACTGTGATGTTAATCCTACATTTTTCAAGGAACCTGGCGATTACATGTTTATGACATTTTTCATTCTCTGGAGAGGTAGGCTAAGAAAATCTATGCAACAGTGTTTTCAAAACAAGCCGTCGGCCGCCACATCCTACAGCAACTCTGCAGTTTGCGACGCCTCCTTTTTTGTCTTTTCAAAATAATATTTGTTTGAAAAAGAAAAACTCTAAGGCAGAGTGGATAATAAAAAGTTTGTTGCAACACCTACTTATGTTTTTCCAATGGCTACTTTCACGCCTAGGGAAAACACTGAGAAATCTTCTGAATAGATTTGAAATAGTTTCTAAGGCATTTTTGTGATTTTAAAACAATTCAGAAAATCTTTGGAGGTGTACAGGAACATTTAAATATTTTCAAAAATCTTCGGCATTATTTTTAAGCCTTTTTAAAATTCTTGGAAAATCTTTGGAAATTTTTAGAAGTTTATCAGCGACCAATCAATGCTAAGTAATTTTGCCCTGAATTAACAAAAAATGCCCCTGCTATTGTTCAATCAGCTCGGCATAATTTTGTTCTTACTGTATGTAACAGCAATGAAGCTTTTGCTTCCTCTACGTAAACGTACGAAACTTACCTTTTGATGTCCAGCATGGTATACACTAACTTGATTCCCTGGGCAACCAGTTGTGGCAAACAGATTCTCATGAATGCGTGACCACCTTTAAATTGGTTTGAACATGCATCAATTCTTTACCTTTGACTAGTTTAACAAAAGGGGACTTTCAGCAAGCAAACTGGTGAAACTTTGAGGAAGCATGCACCATACAATTACAGAGTCCGGATCCTGAGGTGACAAAGAAATTATTTCCCCATTTATAAGCATTTAAAAAAGAGCACACAATAGGCTCTATTACTAAAATAACTCAACAACCAACAAACAAATTCAAGGAGTTGGTTTTTAACCATGCTTGCTAATAAATTAATGGAAGTTTAATATAAGTTTGCAATCATTTTCAATTGTGGGCTACCAGATTTGCTTATTACAACAAGTGCAACTCAGTGCAATAAAAGACAAAAATAATCACCCTTAAAGAATGCTAAGCCAATGAAAGATATATAATATCTAAATATATTTAAAACAAAGGGTAAATTTTTAAACTTTGAGAAAGTGGTGCTAATGGATAAAGTTCCCACAAAAACAAAATCAAAGTTTAGTAACAGAGATGTTGTTGGTCATGTGCTTAGCTTTGCATGTTGAGTAACTGAAAAGTTCAGATTTGAGTAAACTGACATGAAAAGTTTTGCCAATAGTTCAAGGAGAATGTATAATTGAAGGGTCAAACTAGTGCAAAAATAACAAACCAGTAAGTGACTTTTGATGGGGTTGTCATTTCTCCCTTCTATATCCCTATTATCTCTTCATAGCCTTTGGGAGAATTAAGCATTTCGTACAAGATCACTTACATCATTTTTGCATTAAAACCCTCAATTTTTCTACTGTTCAATGATAATTCTACAAGCTGGTCTGGGAAAAAGAGACAGAAAATGTTAAAATTAATATAATTTGCCTTAAATAAAAGTTAGTTTCAATATGATCTATACCTAAAGCTGCGAACTCCATCTGGATGATCTTGCTGACTTCTTTCTGGTATGCTTAACATCAAATAGATGGAAAGCATTAGAAATGAATTACTATATAAACATGTAGTACAATATTTGACTTTGTACAAAAAACTAGTGAGACTTATGTATATCATCAAATTATGAGAAAGCAAAAATGATGGCTTATTAATTTTATTGTGAATAAGTTGTTTAGACATCCATAACAAGAGCTGTCAATCTCTTTTTCATGAAAATACTGTGAAAATCCAAGAAAGCACTTTTTATCAGCTATGAAAATAGAGATGTAGATTTTCATGGTTTGCTGCCATGAATTTCTTACCAGTGAATTTTGATGGGCCCTGAACAGTTTACAAAGCCATGAATATAAAATTAATTTTCATGGTTCCAAAATTAATACTTCAGAAAGAAACATTTCATAGACCATGAAAAATCAACAGAACCATGAAAATAAATTATATTTATTGGGTCATGAAGTGGGATTAGTATTAAACAAAGCCACAAAATTGTCATGAAAGTTTATGCTGTTAATTCCAATGGGTCATAAATACATTGGCAACATTTTAGATTTTTCATTATCCGTGCTGATGATGTTCAGAAAAGTTTTTTTTTGATTGTTTACATTCAAATTTGCAAAGGAATGCATAATGGACTTTTGTTCTATTTTTCTTTGCTGTCAGTTATAGCTTGCTCAATGCTTAGGTGCTGCTCAGAGTATGGCATCTCTACTTAAGATAATCATTTTTTTGCTTCATCTCTCACAGAGTGATTGCGTACATACAGATGTTGACTCAGTCAACTTAGTTCACTAGGTCACCCGGTCAGTTTGGTTAGTGCTTTACAATAATTATTCCAGGTGAACCCAGACCAACCCTGTGTTGTCTAACATATAAATTTTTAAAAAGAACATAATATCTTCAGTAAGATTCTTGTATTGATATGAAACAAAAATTAAACTGTAATTTTATCTTGTTCGTCAAAATAAATATGTTTGAATTTCAAATTAAAGCTAATTATTTCCCACCAGTACAAAATATAACTGTCAAAATCTACTGTACTATAATTTTATATTCAAATGTCTTTACATTTCTGTGACTCTGCCAAAATTACAAAACAATCTATAATAATTGATTAGTCAGTTAGAACGAATTACTTAATAGTACACAATTGTACAAAAACATAAATAGTTAAAAGCTGTGTCAAGCCCCTTAATGCTGTTTATTACTGCTACATTTCCCATTGCAATAAAATTTTGAACAAATATAAAGGATTTTTTAATTACCTCACCGAAAGAATTGGCATGAGAAATCATTCTGAATTTTATCTGCTGTAATTTTAGTCATTCTTTAAAAAGTGCTCCCTTTGCATTGCCAGTGTTGTTTTTTAGCAAGTATGAGCGAAACACAATATCTTAAATAAAATTAAAACTGAACTGTCTTTTTAAAAGGGCAGTCTGAACCATTACAGTTTCAAAAGACTCAAAAATCTATTGGAAAGTTAAAGTTCTGAACAATAAGATGATAGTTATAATATTTTAGTTTAAGTGCACTATAAGAATCTATTTAAATCATTTTCCGACAACATCTTGGTGTTCTGTAACAATTGCAAGTAACCTGCCTATAAAGTAACCACACCTTGACTTTGTTGTATCCCAGATATGCCAATCATCCAATGCCACTCCCCCAACTTTCAAGGAGTTTTTAGGACACCAATCAGCACTCATGAGGGGAGGGGACAGGACACTGAGTGACATGATTGGTCGCTGGTTTAACAAGTCGTAGAACCTAATGATCCCCTTCTTTTCGGCCACCATCAGCTGTAATAAGTGCAGATGAAAAAGTATATTCTTAATATCTGGCTTAATAATCAACAAATTGACTTACAGCAAGCATTACAGAACATCAGTTTGATGGTACAGTGGCCAGGTGGTTAGAGCCTGATTCAAAATTCTAGGGTTGCAAGTTTATCCCCCCCCCCCTCCCCTCCCTCAAGACCAAGTACTATACATACTGCATACTTGAGCTCAAGACATTTAACCAAACTTTTGCTTCACTTGTCTTAGCTGTTTAAAGAAGTACCAACTTCTAATACAAAGTAATGTACATTGTCCATGGGTAGTCAAAGACTCGGTCTCATAAACACAATCTAACCTTAATAATGACCCTCTAAAGCTCAAGAAAGGAACTTTTTAAGTAAGTATTTTTGGGATTCTTGAAATGGTGGAGCCATCACTTCTGAATTTAGTAGGCAAATAGGGTTATTTTCATAGATAGCCAATACTTTCCAAATAAAATAAAGGTTAAATAAAATTTATGATTCACACTCATTTTAGACTTGAAATATGAAATTTAAGGCCACATGTATACAGTATTAGTAATACATATAGGTAATTACTGTAGTTACAATTGTTACTTGAGACCTAGTTAATTATACATTATAATACAAAAAAACATGTCAGTGTTTGTGTCAGTGAGTAAATTTTATGTACTCCATTTTAACAACCACTAATGACACAAACTCTGACTTGTAGCTTGTAAAAAGTAACAAATGAAATGCTGAATCATAGTGACAGTGTACATGACTTTCTTTTTTCTTTTTTTTCCTTTTTAATTTTTCTAAGACTTGATAAAAGACTTCCTTTGCCTTTAATAGATACAAGAATGCTAAAAATGGGGGTAGACATACTTTCCCATTGTAGTTGAAAGGATCAGGTCAAAAATGCATGTCAAATGCGAACTCTGTACATCATAGTATGTGCAAAAACATGTAAATCCAATCTGCATTGTAACAATATCGAACTACAAAATTAATTGACCCCAAGTAGCTCCATTTGCCAAGATTGAAATTACTTCTATACATTTGGGTTTTGAGTTACAGGGGATGAAATAACAGTATCCCGCACTGTTGCCTTGTATGTACAGTATACCTTGTTTGGTTCTTGAGTGTTCCAGCACACAGAAACTCCAGCTGAACCAAGCGGAATGGTGGTTTTCTGGGCTCCTGTTTCTACATCCCACAGTCGACAAGTGTTATCATCTATTCAATATTTGATAATAATAATTCAGAATAATAATAATAATTTAATAAACATGATAATAAGAAAATAATAATAGCTAGATTTATAATTATAATAATAATTATAGTGTCATATCCAAAAGATGCCATACAGTATAGTGCTTTACAATACTAGTTAACAAACTTAAATACATACAATCTGTAGTATAAGAAGAAAATAATAATAACTACTACTACATCAAATAATTCATATATAGCAATCAAAAGAAAGCATTTACAAAAAAAACTAGATTTATATCCACAATATGCCATATAGTGCATTACAATTTTAAAATTACAAATCTATAGTCATGAACTAAACTAAAAGCAAAGTAAATTTACATCACTTATATGTTTACTTAAAAAGGTGAATCTTTGTACAAGATTTTAAAACTTTGAATTCAGGAGCTACTTGTCCTAATTCTGAATGGGACTCAGACTATCCCATAAGCTTGGGGGCTGTAAGAGAGAACACTCTATGTATATAACCTTTTAAACTAGACTTGGGTACCGTATTGAAATATAGTGATTACGTTAAAGATCATTGAAGATCACTCAAATCATGATTGAGTTACTGATGTAGATCTAAGCTTCTTACACATCAGCTAAAATATTCATATGTTCTCTAAGTATGCTCAAGTGATCTAAGTTGGCAGACCTGAGGAGCTTGTAATTCAACAATAATTGTTATAAGTGAAAATTTTTCTAAAATAATGTAATTAGGTTTTACATCTGTCGAGCCAAAATGAGATGTTTGAACAGTAAAATTTGCTTGTGTTAAGTATTCATCTGTCAACCCAAACACAAAACAAGCAATTCAGATTTTCACTGTTCCTCTGTCCTTTACAGCTTGTGCTATTTCTTCATACACAGCTGCCTAAAGCTGGAGGCAAGATGGAACAGGCACATGATACTGTCTTGTTCTACAGGGGTTGCACACCGGGGGGCCCAATAATATTCCAAAAATTCCAAAAGTTCCCATAGAGAGAGCAGCTAAGAAAGCAGCAAACAATTTATATTTGCATCGAGGAAGGAAAAGAAATCTTGGCACTGCATTAATGGAGCAAGATCTCCTTTATGTTACAATTTAATAAATTCACTGTTGTTTCCTTACAAGCAACAAGAAACTGAGATAAAACGGAGTGCTTTTTTACCAATGAAATTGACAAAACTGGAAGCATTTTCAGCACTTTTAGAGTATCTACCAGTAAATTTCAATATTTTCCACTGGAGTAAGTCCTTGGTCTTGCAATTACTCCACTCACTGGCTCGCACTATGTGAAAATAATCAGTCCCAATCCAAAAAAAGTTGTGCGGTCCCAGTTCTAAATGAATGAATGTAAATTTAAGCATAAAATATATATATATACCCAGCAACCATTGAACTCAATGACTGTGGGGATTCTCAAATTATTAATACATACCGCTGACACTTGCTAATTGTGCACCAGTGGTAGGATCAAATGCACACTCATTGATATAACTTGAATGGCCCTCAAGGACTCTTGCCGATGTGTTATTCTTTAAATCAGATGCAAACAGTCTTAACTTCCTATCCTCCCCAAATGTACAGAACCTACAAGACCAAACAATATTTAAACTAACTTAAGTTTACATATTAAGCAAATCAGCTTACAAGTACTGTAAATTTTCTAATCCAAAGCAAAACATTTATTAGTAGATTTTATGGCTGGTACATGTTTTAATTGTCATGATGGAAACCTTTCATTGGTGTTTACCTACATTTTAGGCTACAATATTACTATTAGGAACTTCAGAGTAACTGGTTAACTGATGGGTCTAGTGCAAAAACAATGTGAGTGACTTTTGAAATTGTCAACTCTCCTTACATGATCCTTATTATCTTTTCACAATTTTTGGGAGAACTTAGCATAGTCATGTTATTAATTTTTTGTACTTGAAAAAAATGGCATAGTGAAGCAAGCATGGATTTAGGGGAGGGCTGGTCGGGCCACAGACCCCCTTTTGGTGGAACAACAAAATTTTTGTAATGGGCTATTTAACAGCAAAATGTAGTAATATTGTTTTTATAATCACTTATTTAAAAGAAGGCAATAAATGATATATGTTTTTATTCATTCTAAGAAATAAGCAAAAACAATAATCATGATCATTTTTATATTAATCTTGAATGAGAAACTGGTTCTGCTCATAAAGTGTTTGTAATGCCTGGCTAACAAAGCCGTTCGTAACGTCTGGCTCCCTACCGTGACATTTTGAAAATTCCCTGTACCCTAATTGCATACTTTGTCAGCTTTTTCTTGGTAAGAAAGGGTAATCCCCACGCAAGGCTTTAAAAGATACTATTGTTTTGTATGCCTTAAATGAGACAGCCTTTTTGAAAGCATGTAGAGTAGAGTGTCATATCGGGCTGGGTCGGCTTTAACCCCACCAATTCTTTTGCCAAAACCAACAGAAAATGATAATGAAAAAATTGACAAAATTTGCTTTAGCTGATAAAAATACTTGCAATTCTATCAATTTCAGAAGTTTGAAACTTCAAAATTTTCTGGGGGAAAATACCCTCAGAACCCACCCCACTAGAAAGCTCATGTCTTTAGCGCTCGTTGGGTTGGGCTATGCGCAAGCTTAGCCCACTGTTGTATGCTCTGCAGCTACTGATTTCGGTGATGGATGAGGGCTTGTCTTGGGTCCCCCCTGTCCTTGACTTCTGGATCTGCGCCAGTAAAGTGACTTTGGATCAAGCTCTCAACTCTCCCTACTTATCATACAAAGTCACTTACATAGTTTTTGCACCTTCAACTGGTTGTTTGGTTGGATGATTGTACCTTTTTCATTTAACTTGTTATCTATCACTGTAAATAGTATGCACTGCTTTATGGTACAAATAAATCAAATTCTGTTTTATGGTACAAATAAATCAAATTCTTCATCAGTCGGGTTCTAAGAAGTGTTCAAGAAACAGCTATAACACTGTACTTTAGTTCAAGAACACATCAGACATTGTTTAAAACATCGATCATCCCCCCTCCCTCCCTTCCTCCCAATACTGCCCTCCCTATCCTCCATCCCATAAACTGTCCTCTTGGCTAGATTACTATTTGACATTACTAACTGAACAGAATATGGCAGTCGTCGAATTGAGCTGTTTGGCGACCAAGCAATCCCTTGCACGCTCGTGCCATTGTAGAAGTCGGTCAAATGTTCAAAATGAAAGTCTGCAAACTCAGTATCGTCCTCGGGAAAACGACAAACGCTAATAGCAACTCGCTTGTCTCCACCATACGCTATCAACTCTGATGACTGAGAAAACGGGCTGAACTCGACACTTCGAACCAATTCCAAGCATGGAAATGAGTAAGTGCTTCCGGTCTTTTCACCTTGCAGTCTTCCAGGCATACCTAACAGCGAGCAGGAATGTTAGAGTTTCCGACTGGATAACATCTACAGACTGGAGTTAAGTTACTCAAAGTTTATACCCGAAAACCAGGAAGCTTTGCTTAAGAAAAATGACTCAGGAATATGTTGTATACAAAGGATCAAGCCTTACCGGATCACCTACATGCCCCGTTCAAATATGGCGGATTTTAGCCTACTGTGTCCCAGTCCCCCTCGTACATACCGTAAAATCTGGGCTTATATAATTTCATAAGGGATTTTTACGGAGCCCATTTAGGGCCACTTATTTATCCTTTTCATACGGAGCCCATTTAGGGCCACTTATTTATCCTTTTCAACTTTTCCCTTTCACGACCTCTATTTTTACAAAACGAC
>JAOBAT010081197.1:0-16254 GCA_026413305.1 Hydrozoanthus tunicans | reverse complement strand
AAATTGGTCTGTGCCACTAAGAGTTGTATTACACAAAGTACATCCACAGGGTGCCTAAACTGGAATGATGTGTAATTACTGTGCCATCTTCTGGCACAGCACTTAATCAGAACACCAATTTATACATCATGCTACCATCACGCCAAATAGAACTAATTTAGTTTGGTGCAACAACGGCGCAATGTTTAAACTATGTCTAGGCCTTAGAAAACTTCACAAGAAGTCAAGAAATTATGTTTCACTCAGTTTTTTGGGGGGCAAGGGGTATTACGATCAAGCTGTTTAGGTATCCATGACACAAAGTTACATTGAACAAAAGTCTTTCCGAAAATTAGTTCACCCCAAAGTGCATTTACTCTTGAATTGTCTTGAGCGCCTTATGTGTCCACCATGCACTGTAGTGCATGTACCAAGTATCGTTCCTCTGTCTTTCAGAAATGTGAATTGCTTAGAACTTTTACTTAGCCGGGGTGCAGATTTGAATGTAGTGGACAAGATTGGGAGGTAAAGTACCAGTTTGCTTACCATGAATATTTGCTGTCTGTCAGTATTGTTAAAAAAATGAATAGATCCTTTCAGCCCAAAGCTCTTCATGACAAATATCACATTGCTAAATTCTCTCAACTAGGTTTCATGTTATTCATGTAAATTAGCTTGGGAGATTTTCGCTTTTCATCATCAGCAGTTTACCTTGTTTGATCAAGTTTTATTTTCTTGTTACAAAAACATTTATTTATGTTACAGTAAGGAGAAATTAGATGTTGTTAAAGTGGCTGAGGCCGAAAGGGTTGAGTTTCTTCATGGACTCCCTGGTGTATGCTAAACTCGGTCATCCAGCATTATTGTACTAAAACAGGATGCGTCATAATATTGTGTTTGTAAAATGTTCGAAATAATAAAAGTTTTTTTCAAAGATTTTTGTAAATTACTTAAACTGAACGTTTTCGACCATGCAGCCATCTTCAGTAGTACTTGAATTAGCATACACTCACAGTACTAGTTTTGACTTGTAAGTAAGTAATTTGTTTCGTGGTAAAAGAATGTACTTGTTTTTTAAAAAGTGGGTTTTCTTGTGCAATAACCAAGCCCTCTATTATTTCCCTGTGAAGGTGTTGGATTCACTAGAGATTATTTTTACCTCATTCATTGAAGTTTATTTATACACCGTTTAATACTGGTGATTTGGGTTCGTGGCGAGGTGTCGAGCTGATTTGGCATTTTTATAATTTAAGTGTTTTTAAACATAAAACAGGACAGATCCCAAGCTTCAGCTTCATTTCTATAGCTGGGCCCGGTTGCACGAAGCCTGGATAAGCTATCCGCCGGAGAAATGCTTTCTATCTCATGCAGTAAAAACTACAATGAAAGTTATTTGACACCATTAATTTAAACCATTACTTTAGGAGTCTTCCATTCACTTAACAACCAGAGATAAAGAAATCGACAAAGAGTCAAACAATCTTTGATTGGTTAGTGATGACCATTAGCTTTTATCCAGCTGGTAGCTTATCCAGGCTTTGTACAACCGGGCCCTGGTGTTTAAAATTGAATTAGAATCGTGTGTAACTAGTGTAAAATTTTATAAGAAATGTGTTGTTATAGAAGTATGTTATTGTACCTTTCGATAGAACACCTCTCCATTATGCTGCTGGACACATTAACTACGTGTGTGTCGTGTCATTGGTAGCTACTGGCTCAAACGTCAACAGGTGTGACACCAAGGGCTGTACGCCACTACACTATGCGGCCGCCTCAGATGCAGATGCAAAGTGAGTAATAGTGACCACCCAACATTCTGTCTTAGAGATTGCAGTAGTTCTCGTAGAAAAAGCTTGTAAAAGTTACTGTAATAAATCATTGAGTTATGTCATCGCTTGTCAATCGTCAACCTCTGGCTTGCCAACTAAATTGTGCTTTGACAGGTTTGGTGATGTCAACATAACTAGGGGAACCCTCAGACAACACTCTCAACCTTCTATAACCATGTGCAAGTTGATTTTGTCTGTCGTCCAAAAAAAGAACAAAAAGACGTTAATGAACCCTTGCCATGTGAAACGCCCATTGCGAAAAAAACATCACAAGCCAAATGCCTCAATTTTTATACAAGGAATAGGACACCAGTATCATAACCTCCCACCCCATCGAATTTCCCTGTCAATACTACATTAGGTCTTTTGCAGGTGTTTCAGTTCCAAGCTTCTAACCTTGTGAATCAACCTTTTAATATATTTGTATTTTTGTTAAGATTGTAACACGTATAGTATGAAGTAACTTAAATTATTAATATTAAATTTATTATTTTCTGAACCCCCGCTAATTCCAACTGTTTTTCGTTTCACACCGAAGTTCGAATTAACTGGGTTATACTGTATTTAGCTAAAGCTAAATCCTTTCTCGAACCCAATTGAACCATTAGCCCGTACTTATCCGGTTTCTGTAGTGCTAAGTGATGAGAGCCTTTGGTGTCCCTGGGCATGACACTATTATATCATAGGTTCAGGGTTCATCCAGGTCCTTAAAAACCTTAAAAGTCCTTAATTTTCACTTTCTAAAATTCGAGGCCTCAAAAGTCCTTAAATTTTACAAAAATCAGTCATGGTCCTTAAAAAGTCCTTAACTTTTTGCTTTTTCACTGAAGTTGGCGTTCTGTTTGAATCACGAGTCATGTACTTAGCTTACAGTTTGTTGAGTTTGAATGAGGACTACCCTGATATGTTGTCATAAAAAGTGCACAGTAATAGTTCTGCTTACGTAATGCCAAATCAAACCTTTGCAGTTGTATAGACTTTAGTGTCAGGTCCGTGAATAACAACAACTAAAACGTGCCTATAACTATATAACTGTGTCAAGGAATATCAATATCGCAAAATGTCATGTTTTAGGTCAGTTCTGGTGGTTGATGTCCCATGGCTTAGGTCCTCAAAAACCAATAATCTTACCTTAAAAGTCCTAAAAAAATCCTTAAACTTTGCTTTGAGAAAAGCGGACGAACCCTGTAGGTTAGCCCCCGGCATAACTGGTACTCGTTTATACATCTGACTCAACTGGAACAAGTCGGACAAAATGTCTTGCTCAAAGATACAACACAGTGGTCTGACCGGGTCTCAAACTCGAACACACTTATCACTCACCCACTGCATCGACGACGTACTGTTTAAGTAACTGAACAATAATGACGAAAGTTAACTTTGGTTTTGTATAACTCTTGTAACTGAATGTATTCCATGTTGGTTTTCTAGATGCGTTGAACACCTTTTAAGAAACCGAGCAAATGCCAGTAAGAGAGACAAACAAGGTTATAGTGCAGTCCACTATGCCGCTGTCAGTGGCCACAGGTTGTGTCTGGAAATGGTAAGTATTTTTAAAATAACCTGTTTTTATTTCTCAGAAGGTGCCTAAAAGGTCTGTGTTGTCATTGATTATGCGGTGGAGAGACAAATATTGCAATCTGATGCAGGCTCCATTGTATTGCGCTTTTTTTTTGTTAAATTTCGAACTAAATTCGAAAAAATCACGTTATTGATATTTTCTTTACCTTAATCGCTCGGTCTTTACTGTGAAATCTTGTGATATAATTTTGTTACGCTCGGTTCGTACATCAAGCCTTCGGTAAAAACATCACTGTTGTTCAATAAGTGTCATTTATCGTCCTTACTGTGTTGCTACTATCACTTATTGTCATTTGTCAATGATTTTATTCACGTTGATCAGTATCATCGACATTGTTTTCGTACCTTGTATCATTTCGCCACCTCAATCCCCCTTTACAACCCTGTTATCTATTTTGTTGGCAGAACTAGTTGATGCTGTCACAATAGTTTCTCCTCCAGAGACTGATCAAAGTTCCCCTCTGGCTACACGTTCCTATTGCCCAAACTTATAGTCATCTAGAGTTCTCCCGATAGAGCGGTACAGCGTCGTTTTGCCGCTCTGCTCTTTTCTTAAAAAAAAAAAAAAATTAAGACGGAAGCTTTGTCAAGAAACAGATTGAAACGGGGTTTTTCTTTAGTCGAACATTGTATCTCTTCTCTGGGGAGAACTCTGTTGTCCCATTAGTTTTTTTTTTCTGTTTACTGTTGTAAGTTGGTTGAGTTGTCTCTATCGTCTTGTTTTTGATGAAGTACTGTAAAGTTTGACATACAATTTTCCCGGATATTTTTAGCTACTGGACGTGGCAGCAACAGATCTGTTGAACAGGAATGGTGGATCGCCGTCCATCACGCCGTTACACCTTGCAGTAAGTTAAAGCTTCTAACTTTTTTTTACTAAAAATTAATAAAGACAAAGTTAAGTGAAAGTTTTCCTATACAGTACCATACAAACCATACATACGGTTTTACTTTAACATTTGACAAACGGCAACTGTTTGTTCAGCCCTCTTCATATCCTGCACCGAAGACTATCGAAACGGACTATTTAACTGTTGAAAGAACTCGAGCCGGCTGCAACGCAGGCTATTATCCTCAGTGGGGCAATGAAAACACTCCAGTGGCAGTGATAACATTTATCCGAGAAAACTAACGCGGGGTTATGGGAGACCTCTGTGTAGTGCACAGGGATCCACCCTATTTTGCCCTAAGGGCTCAGCTGTCCTAAGTCGTTGCATGAACCTGGTGGGGTTTTTTTCCAAAAGGTTTTAAATCGGCGACATCTGACAGTTCCTAAATTATTTTTGTGGCTTGTTATGTTTTAATTAACAAAAGGAGCAGCTAAATTTTTCAACTAAAGATTGTAAGTCCAAGCTGGGACATGTGAACCTATCGCACTCTAGTTTGGTTTTGTTCACTGAATTCTCGGAGCAAGCCGTTGGTTTGTCTAGAAACCTTAAATGGATAATTTGTTTATCCAGAGGTTTGCAAGAAATGATGAACAAAAAGTCAAGCGTTTTTTGTTTTGTTTTTTTTCAGGCGTACCATGGCCACTTGCAAGCTCTACAGGTGTTATTGGAGTCAGTAATAAACCTTGAGGTTAAGGATGAGAATGGTAACGTCTTTTTCAGCGATCGTTACAGTATAACCCCGTTAATTCGAACTCCGAAGGGAAAAACGAAAACCGTTCGAATTAGCGGGGGTTCGAATTAACCGAGTTTGAGTTAAATGATGTAAGATCTAATTTAAAATCCTGGAGAAATTCGTCCCTCGAAAAACTACCAAACTCCAACGAAGCCATGTTTTTAATTTCAAAATTGTGAGAGGCTTACGTTTCCAAACTCGTAGTATGCGACAATAATAAGCTTTCTGGCTTTAAGTATAATACTGAGCGCTTTAAACGTAGTTTTTTCCCTTCAATTACAAGTTATATAAATAAAGCTTAGAATGTATCTCATTATTATTCTGCATTTGATTATCTTTAAATTTTATCACATTGTAAGCCGGCTCAGCCCCCCCCTTTTTTTTTTTGCAGATGTAAATAATATTACCTTTTATTGATATTTGTAAAATATAGAGTATTTCACGATCTGTGCATTTTTATATTACCAATAAGCCATTTATTTTTATTATTATTATTATTATTATTATTATTATTATTGGTAGCAGTAGTAAGTAGTAGTAGTAGTAGTAAAATACTACAAGCTATATGATTGGCTGAAAGAACTTCTATTGGAACACCTCACTGGACCATTTTTACCGTGAAGAGATGATATCACTGATGTTCTTTTTGCGCCTCTATCTCTTAAGTTGTAATATCGTATTTACAGTCGATGACCCTAGAGTTAGCTGAGAGACTGAGCATTCTCTAATAGCCAGATTTGATGAGATTAGGAGGCTCGGCGGAAGTAGATAGGTTTTTAAACACACACACACACGGATTGCCAAGGACACACAGTTTCAGTTTCAAATACAAAGATGGTGAGAGTTGAGCCACGATTGTTTAATGGGGTTGGGCCTTCCCGTATGGAACAAGTCAATACCATCGATAGACACACTTTGCACGTTTTTTACATTAACCACTGTGAGCAAGGTGCAGCGGTAACCGAAATCTTTTAGTTTTTTTTAACCTTCCCTCTCATTCGGGACAAAGTTTAACCATTATTTTATAGAGCTTAAAGTTTAGTTGTATAACTTGTTCGAAATTTCTCATTTCCTCTTTCAGGGCGTACGCCTCTACATTTAGCAACATTTGGCGGTCATGCGTAAGTATTAAAACGCTCTGTACCTACTTGCATTGTTCTTTCTCTAACTCTGCTTGAGTAAATCAGGTGTGACCAGTTAGAATTCATTCCTTTCTTTGTTGTTCCAGAGACTGTGTAGAATCACTGCTAATGAACAATGCCAAGGTTGCGTCTTATGACAACTGCGGCAAAAGAACTCCGCTTCATTCTGCAGGTAATTTTGTTGTGTTGTTTCAGTGCATGTCATGTATATAATACAGAATATTTATTTCGAAGGTAAATATTGCCTCGCATTTCTTATTTCTAAACCAATCAAATCGTGTGTTTCGAGCTGATATGCTAAACCAAGCTGGTTTTGCTTCAAAGGGCCGTCAATCTGTTGAAAAAACATTTTATTTTTCGTATGGTTTGAATCAGCGGCAAGATTTTTATTCTCCTTTTGTAGAAAGTACTAATAATAAAAAATAGTTAGACGAAGACACCTCTTTGAAGGTGATTGTAACCTAGTTAATCAGATTTCTTAAGAGAGGACCAGAGTTGTTAGTAGTATATTAGGGGTGAGTTTAGCCCCATTTTGGAGGTGCTAGTGAGGTGCCTGCATAAATTATCTCTGGGATGACGTCATAGATTATGAATAAAATGCGGTGGATTTAAGTATCTCCTTTGTATTCCAAACTCATGAATAAAATGGGGCACGCAAATATTATCTCTTTTGTTATAAAAATGCTTTTAATAATCGTTTTCTAAAATGGCGCCAATGCATTGATTATGCAAAGTAGCAACGATTTTCGGTTAGTCGTGATTGGTTCGTCCGTAAACGTATTGTTTTCAGGATGACATCGTGTTTCTATTTTTATCGCGGATAAGACGCTATAAAGCTGACGGGGCCAACAAGTCTTGTCTTTTATCCATAACTGTAGAAATTAAGCACAATTTTTAGGAAAATAGATAGATTTAAGCAAAGACAACGCGAGGACAACGTGACTTCTTTTAACGTGCGCGCACAACTCGAGGTCCAGAAGATGAAGTTACGTTGTGAACGCAACGCGAAAAAATCAAAATCCCACCCTGAAACACAACGCGACGTGTTCATCACAACGTCTCAGGATCCCGAGCTGTGTGCGCGCTTACAACTAGAAGTCATGTCGTCGTCGCGTTGTCCTTTGCTAAATCTTTCTAATATTTTACTCGCTATCCACAGCTTATAATGGGCACACAGACTGCGTGCGCTTTCTTCTTCACCACAATGATAGCTCGGAGGTCATCGACTGTGTGGATGATCAAGGAAGGTAAGAAATGAGCATCAGCCACTTATTAAGTCTGGCCAGCACTATTTTTAACCCCGGAAGAAGTTTGTTGTTCAAGGTGAAACCGGCAATAAAGTAAAAATGTCTCATTTCTTGTCCCGGTAATTGAATCCCTATAAAAATATGACCGTTCATTCCCAGTTTTACAAAAGTAGATTCATCCGACGTTGACAGTTTCATAATTTAACATGTAGGCATGTTAAACAAGTTGAACACCTTAGCGTAGGGGTTGGTGCAGTGGTAAGATCTCGGCCTCCCAATCCCGAGGTTCCTGGTTCGATATCCGTCCTAGTCGAGGGTTGAATATTTTGGTGACCTTTTTTCTCCATATAGTCAACTCAGCTTTACGTCCTTCCGGTAAGATAAGTACCAACTACATTAACGTTTTATTTAACCATTTGTTTTACAAGAAATATATATTGAAGTTAGAAAAAGCTGCTAGTAAGTGGTTATGGCCACAAGAAATAACATTGTAAGGTTAAAAATGCCAAGTTGCCATGTTACCAGAAGTGTATCAGTTCCCCCTGAAGCAGCATACATGGACCGCTTTGAAGCGACTACCAGAGGCGCCTATATGCTTCCGGTCTGCTAGGGGTAAACTGATCATCGTAAAGCGTCTTTGAACATTCACATGTGAAGGTTGCTTTATAAATCCACCACGTGGAAAGTTCCGTTCTCGCTCACCCTCCTGGTGAATCTTTTCCAACAGAACCCCCCTGATGTGTGCTGTTGGTAACGGCTTCATTGACAGCGTTTTGTTGTTGCTAAGTCAAGGAGCCAACGTGCTTGCAGAAGACAACAATCAGCGAACTGCTCTTCACAGAGCTGTAAGTGAAACTTCTCTTTTTACCTTTATCTTGTAACACGTTAAAGTGCCAATGACATGAAACATTTTATTACGTGAACGGATAGACCTTTGTAAATGTGGAACAGCGGTGAAAATTTTTGTCAAGATCTGTTATGGTGCTTGAGATATTCAGATTAAAGCGGGATGTTTGGATGCCTAAAAAATCAATAAACTAAACGGTTCAGTTGTTTTAAAATCATTCTATACAACCCTGGTTCCAATTCCCAATTGGTGCAAAAACTGACATTGAAAGTCAGCTTCTGGTGCAAGTTACAATTATTTGTAAAAAACAGTCTATTGAGTGTTCTTTTTCCTTTTTCTTTCCAGGCAGCAAACGGACATGACGAATGTGTAGAAGCACTTCTTCACAATCAAGCAGATGCATTGTGCAGGTTCGTGTTTGACAGGGGAAGATGAGAATGGCGATAACCTTGCTAAATTTGATTAATGACAACAATGATGTCATAAAGGTGATGATGGTGGGGTGGTGGTTATTATAAAGGTGTTAAAGGTGGTCGTGTTGGTGATGATTGTGGTGATGGTGACGGTGATGGTGATAATGGTGATGAAGCTGATGGTGATGGTGATGATGATTATGGTGATTAATACGGTGATGGTTATGGTGATGAAAGTGGTGATGATGGTAATGTTAATGAAGATAATGGTGGTCGGATGATGATGATGTTGGTGATGATGACGGTGATGATGGTGATGATGATGATGATAGTAATGATGATGATAGTAATGATGGTGATTACAGTGTTAACGATAAAAGAACGTTTTGCCCAATTATAGTTTTGCAGCCAGTTGCTAATGCAACAATAACGTAGTGAGGCTGGAAAAAACACAATCTCCAGTACTGCACATGCGTGTCAGCTGCAGATTGGTAGTTACAAATAACTTTTGAAGAAAAGTTTGACTTATGTAAGAGAAATTAGGATTGGATTTTGGCCTAGTTTTGTCTCCAAAAGTTTTGAAAAAGTTTAATTTCCCTGATTTGCGTTACCACAACCACCCCGTTTTTACGGCAAGATTTTTCCAGCCTGGGGTGTAGACGGCAGACATAACAATTTTTATATTATAGAATGTGTGTACAGGAGGTTTAGACTGGCTGCAATGCAACTTAGATTTCTCTGGCCCGTTGTTGACCGTATAAACGGGGCTATGTTTTCCGTATTAACGGGACTTCACTGTATTGTTCTTCCGTATTAACGGGGCGCCAATGTACTGTTCATCCGTATTAACGGGGTTCCACTGTGTTGTTCTTCTCAATGGTAGGGACCGTACTGGCCGCACTCCCCTCCATTTTGCAGCAGCTTGTGGCCACGTTGGAATTCTAGGAGCCCTTATATCTGTTGCTGGTACAAGTACTGTTGTAGATAACCATGGATATACACCGCTACACTGGGCCTGTTTTAATGGTGAGCAACCAAACTGTTTTTACTGTGGGCGCAAATAGCTTGACTGAAAAGGTGTGGCCGCCAAGACCGCCGGCCGCAATGCAAGTGGCCGCAATGTACATTCCTTTGTTAAAGGATAACGCATACTTTAGTAAACTGTTTGTACGTATTCTACCAATGTTGTGGAGTTTTTCAATAAATATTAAATATTAATCACAAGTGCTGCAGAATATTTACGCTTTTTTCTATAGTAGCTCTATTAACAATTCATAATCTTCAAAAGTCTTCACATATATTTTCAAATCCATCTGTCAATTCCTCTGTTTAGTTGAGTAAGAAGATACTATTTGGACTTTTTGATACTGAAGTATGATGATGGTAACATTTGAACAAATACTAGTCTTGTGAGTTGTCCATAACACATAAGAAATGAAATATTTGTTAGTGTGGGTTTGAAAACATTTATTTGCAATGCAAATCGAAAGATAAATCTAATTAAAGCTGTTTCTCTATTTCTCTGTCATCTCCGAACAGCTGCTTGCGTAGGATTTGTTGCCTTTCGCTTCCCAGTGTTCTGTCTCTCATGATGCTTTAAAAAGCTAAAGTTTAATTTTTGTTTTATAACAACACCGACTGTTTACATTATGTCGCTCATGCAGCATTAATGAATTTATAATCTTTATTCTAGTCAGTTGCGGCGTGCATGCATATGACTATTCGCCAGTTGGCCTACACGTACTTCATTGTCCTTTGAATTTTTGAAATAAACCGTCACATTTTGCTGTTATTTCGTAGGTCACGATACCTGCGTGGATTTGCTGCTGGAGGTGAGTTGGAATTGTTGTCTTTATAACGCATGTGGCCTTTCCTCTCTTCGTGAGAATGAATAACTTAATTTTTGTAGCTAAAATTGAATGTGTCTAGTCCGTTTTCGTACGACTTATATCTGTATTGCTTGCATAGCCGGGGATCTTTTCCCCCATTGAATGAGGGAGAAATTCAGTGGGTTGGAATGGAAACACGCAACAAGCTAGGTTGATTTAGTAGTCTCTCTTTATCTTTCGCGGAAACATGTTTTTGCCAGACGAAGAAAAAATTCACCATGTTGCGTGAACTTGGCAGGGCTGAAAGAAAAGAAAGCTTTTTGACATCTTGTAACATGATTTTTTAGATGCTTACATATGCAGCGTGAAAGAAAGAGTTAAATAGTAAATCTGTTTTACTTTCTCTCTCTTGATGATCTACTGATCAAAAAATCGTCTTATTTTAGTTTTGCCTGAAAATGAGCGTGCTTTAAGCCTAATTTTAAAACCTCTAATGTCATTTAGTATGGAATCTTTATGTTGTCTTCGAATTACTTTTAGCTCGCCCCGAACTATGCAAAACAGTTGTCACGCTCTGATTCAAGAACTCGCTTGCTCTAATGTTAGTAATGGCGTTTCTGAATAGACAAGACTGACGGCATAACGGCATGAGTACTTTGTTTAATATTTGTTTCTTTTGCGGATTTGACGTATTGCCTAAACAGGAAACGCTGTTACAGCTGGAACAATATTGACTCTGAAATTAAGCGTATTGGAAAATTATTATGGTCTATTAACGTCTTGTATTTCAAGTCGCTTTGCTCAGTGCTGCGAACTCGATTCTTAATCAGTAAGTGAAACACTTTAGAAGGGTTGGCAACAGTGTTTAGGACTTTGATTTTCAGGTCGATACTCCCAGAGCCCTGGAAGGAAACCACTTCTCGCCGCTTCACTGTGCAGTGTGAGTAAACACTTAACAGATCAAGCCAATGAGAAATCCATTAGTCTTTATCAGTGTGCTTTAGAGCTTTTCTGTCGTGCCCTTCGTTTTGGTATAACGTTTTGCTCTTGACGTCACATGATGTATTGCTAAATTCTTCAAACTAGAACCAATCCTTTCCATGGTTTAAGTTAAGGAGAAGTTTGTTTTTCATTTTCAGTAGTTTAGTTTCTGTGGTTGATCAACTACGAATTTCTTATTACCAAGTTTATCGTACTGTGTAAGTTATAGAGGAGAAGTTAGATGTTATAAAATTGGTTCGAGCTGAAATGGTGAACGTCAACCTTGGTCGATGATTATAACTTGTCTGTGCCAACATCTCGGTACCCTGCAACATCATTTCAGATATATTTCTATAAATATTAAAGTTTCCCTCTGCTTCTTTCCAAAATAAACAAAATGAAATACTGAGTATTGTCTAATAGGAAACAAGGCGAGTGGAGTATGTATAACGAGGTCTTGTATCGAAGTCTAGCCTGCGTAGAGGTAGATCAAGTCAATCGAGCGAGCAGCATTGAGACTTAAACGTGCGAGCGAAAATAACATGGCCACCCGCTCGGTTGACACTTTGCCTCTCCAGCCGCTGCGCACAGTAATTGAGTGGCAGTTGGCTGAAATAATTTATCAGCAGCTATTTGACCATTACTAGTTGAACTTAAAATATGTCAGTTGATTACGAACACGCTTTTTGCTGAACTCCTACAACACATTTCGTAAGGAGAAAACAAAGTAAACTGTTAAAGATGAAAAGCGAAACTCTCCCAAAGTAATTACATGAAAAGTATGAATTCTAGTTTGGAGAATTCACGGAAACAACATTTGCCGTGCTTAGGGCTGAGTGTGAGTGGCAAAGCTTCTCTCGTTTCAGCAAAGACTGACAGCTGCAGTGAACGACAAACACGAACATATCATGTGTTAACCGTTATCTTGCTAAATTTTTTAAAAACGAATTCGTTAAATCTCAAAAAAATTACAAACTTCATAATTTGTTTAAGCAATGGGCATTTTCAGAGTCTACTTGTAAAAACAAAGAAAATGAATGGTCACTTTGTAGATTTTCAAGCAGTGGTTTTAAAGTTGGAACATTTTTAGTTTCATGTGAAACCGTTTTTAGCAGATCAAAGGTTAACAGCTTGTGGTGCTAAAACCTTCAGTCATGTAAACTTGTCCCTTCGATAAATCAAGTTTAAAGTCTCTATCAAGCTTAATTTTTTACTTTTTAGATTAAAACTGTTGTCATCTGCGAACTCAAAATTCGAATAAGCAAAGAACATTTTCACGTCTAAGAATGCTCTTTAATCAAAAAAAGATTGGAATGTAAATTTTGACCGAGCAGACCGGGGACTGGTAACCTGTGACGTAACATCAGTGAGTTATGTGGTTTTTGTTTAAAAATATACATTTCTGTTAAAAAATATAGAATTTTTATTTCAAACATTTTCAATGGAATAATTCATTGGTTAAAGTTATAACAATGTGACTATTGTAGCCAGAATTGATTTTTTTTTTTAGATAAAAAGATTGTCTCTGCTTCATGCCTCGTGCTATGTCATATGCCTCCTGCTAAGTCATCATTGTACGCTTCAAGTCTAAAAAATGTAATAGGAACGGCGAGAATAGGTTTTATTTTCGAAAATTACTATTATTTAAAGGTTCTATTTTTCATCTGGAACTTAAATAGATAAGCTTGATAGGAACTTTAATGACTCGCTAAGGGGCACTTCCCACTATGAGAGACTAAGTTCTAGTCTACTTCAAAAACGTTCGCCCACTGAAGCAAAACTGTCAATTTGGTTCATCATGGTATACGTGGATCGCGTCTGAGAAAGTTTGCAGTTTGTTTACAGTGCTAGAACAACACTTAGATGGAGTCGAAAGAGGTAGTAGAGGAGGTAGGTTTGACAGTCAGTTTCTCAAGTCCTGTCATTAAGTTCGCTTTTGAAGTTATGGCGCGTGAATTCGATTGTTTGTTCGAAATTCATTCGTTCAATCCATCGTGCAATCAAAGTTTTTTGTTTTCTTCTTTTGTTGACCCTAAAGGTCGACCGACGAAGCCCATCGTGACGAGTTAGAAGCACGGTGGATCTCAGAAGTTAATTTTTTTAAAAAAAATTAAAAGAACGTTGAAGAAAAAAATGAAATAAAAATATTGACAGAAATGATAGTGAAGAGGTGAAGTGTTGTTGTTCAGATCAGTAATGACAAATACAACTTCAGAATTTATGTTGTTGTTCATACCCGTAATGACAAATACAACTTAAGAATTTACCACAGCACGACATAAACTTGATTTCGGGTTAGGCTAACCTGAAATCAAGTTATCTCTCACTAGAGCTTAGTCTCTCAAGTCCTGACTTTCCTCCTTTAACAAGTTTGTGTGTAGTGTATTGCGCTACTCTGCTGCGTTGTCGCCATGTTTAACCATTTAAAGTTTTGCCTCTGACGGCGTGTAAGACCCAAATGAATGAACGAACAAACTGTGTATTCTCAAGATCTCACGTAAATACTACCTGGTCATATCAGACAACTCACTCGAGGTTAATCAATGATGGGCAGTCAACGCTGATAAATTCTCCTAACTCGTGTTCATACATTTCATGAAACAAGTTTGGGAGAATTTAACTTTTCATCTTCTGTAGTTCGCTTTGTTTCATTAACTCTCATTTTCTAATTACCAAATAATGTTGTTTGTATGTGTTATGCAAGGAGGAATTAGATGTTGATATCTGACTGAGACCGAAAGGGTTGATCTAGGTGAATCAATCCGTTTCTTTTCTACTCCAGAATAAATGACAACGAGTCTTGTGCCGAACTGCTGCTGGATACGTTAGGAGACGAAATTATCGACATGGCCGACAGTAAAGGAAGGTGCGTCGGTCAGTTTGATTGTTTCTTAGCGCCACTCAACTCTTAGTCACGTGCTGGAGTGTTATTTGTTAGCTTTTGTTTTAACTGTGAATTGACTCTTACCCCAAACTCGTTGATAAGATCGAGACGGCTGCGCGCTATGTGCAAAATAATTACTCCTGTTGCACAAGTGTCAGCGATATGTTTTCCAAACTAGGACTGGATGGCGTAGTCTCCTCCAACGTCGAACTGACAACAAGCTGTTCATACTTCACAAAATAATAAATGGCATCGCTGCGGTTTACATTTCTGATAAATGTGTACAAGTAAATAGAGCCACCAGACACAGTCATTCCAACTCTTTTATTCTTCCATCTGAAATTAAGACCTTCATCTAGCAAACGAATGTATCGAGTAATAACATACGTTATTATTTGAGAAGGCCCAGCGCTTATTTAACAATTAGACCTCTAGGGTGAGTTAAGATTGATTAGAAACGGTAACAGGTATAGTCTACATACGATATTATTTGAGAAGGCCCGGCGCTTATTTAATAATTAGACCTCTGGGTTGAGTTAAGATTGATAAGAAACGATGACAGGTTTGCCAACTTGTTTTAGTAAAACCTAACTCGTTTACTGATTAAAACGAGTGTTTACAGAAACCACCATTGTTTTCTTCTTTAAAACACCAGCAGATCGCTCAACAGACAGCGAATTAGCCAATCAGACTGGAGCATTCGCGGTAGCATAAAAATTGGCTTTTACTAAACTTGTTGGCTTTCTCACCACGTATAGAGGTTAGATTTTTTAAGACACATTTTAAACTCGCCATTATTACTATCCTCAAATTACAATTCGTGAGATACGCAGCAAGGCCTTTGGTCATCACCTTACTTGCTTTTAGATCTAGTTCTTCCAACTCGGTTATATAAAATGTAGATGGAGGTAACATTCGATTCGCGTCTTTTTTTGTATTTTCAAAAACTTGCCACGCCTTAGTTCTTCATGTAAAGCAATTAAAATGTAGTTTGCCTGGTGTTGAAGATTGTGCGCTATTGTATTCGTAGAACACCGATGCACGCCGCCGCGTTCAACGACCAAGTGGACTGCCTGCAAATGTTACTAGCACGGGGTGGAGACATAAACGTCACCGATAGCTCGGGGAAAACGCCGCTGATGGTAGCCGTGGAAAACGGGCACACGGGAGCCGTAGGTTCGTCAGTAAAAATCGTTGCAGTGAGAAGATTTCTAGTTGCTTCACTTAAACACATTTTATGAGTTTACTAAATAGACAAGAATAGGATATCGAAAACACTTGTAAGTTCCAGTTCCCAGGAATTGAACCAGTGTCTCCCATCCTGAAAGGGTAAATTATTTTTTGTTGTCGCACTGTAAATGTTTATTGTTTGTTTGGTTTTTTCTTCAGAATTCTTATTATGTGACGCCAAAGCAGACATTTCCATTACTGACAAGGAGAAAAACAGCGCCCTTCATTTAGCCTGTCTTCAGGTTCGTGTTTTTTTAAGAAGCTATAAATTAATTTTGTGTTTTGTTTAGGTTGGGCAAAATTTGAATTACTTTTTTCTTCAGGTTAAACCGACAATAAAAATTTATTGACTAGTAATATTTGGAGTGTATTTGTGTGTAGGCTACGTTGCCGGTATTTTTGCTGTTGCATTCTGGTTGGGCGTTTTGGCAAAACACAGGCTCAGACTTCAGTGTGGTGTAGTAGTCAGTTCATTTTCTGACAGGATGCAGAAGCAATACCTGACTGGATGACTAACTTGGATCTGATTAGGTGTCTCACTTCAATCTGGCATGGTGTCTCACTTTTGAGTGGGTGTTTCACTTCAATCTGGCTTGATGTCTCACCTTTTGAGTGGGTATCTCAGCTTTGTTTGACTCGGTGTCTCACTTTTAAGTGGGTGTTTCACTT
>JAOBAT010081196.1:26752-42858 GCA_026413305.1 Hydrozoanthus tunicans | reverse complement strand
TCTCCTGATGTTCGTGTGCTCTGGTACTCTCTCCTGGTAACTCCAGATCCTTTATGGACGTTTTGATATGTTGTTCCAATCTCAAAATGCACATTGGAGGTGCTGTATCAAGAACCAGAATTATCCACACTGAAAGGACAGGCCAGGTGTACGGGTCCATGTGCCTACTTTCTTCTCAATGGGGTTAATTGATCATGAGCTCTATATTCCAAAACAAAACAACTACTTTCATCTAGACTGACATCATTTATGTTTCAACATTAATATCAAAAATAGAACTTTTAATATTATATTATTTTGAGTAACTAAAAGCCTTGTTTTCTCCTTTGACATTGTTAGTAGTCCGAGTGTTTAAAGCTACAGTCTGTAGTATTGATCAGGAAATATTTTATGCGAAATTTGTTTCAGACAAAGTTATGATTGTCTTATTCCTGATTCAGAGCAAAGATGACAGAGCTGAGTACAGAAATAGCAAAGATGCAGAAGGAAATAGATCAGTTCAGTCAAGAGAATTCTGCCTATGTCAGTTATGAGAAAAGGTAAATAAATGTAATTGCAGTTGTGTCAGCTGATGTTGATACAGTGCTTCACCCTCAATTTGTGTCCGTAGCTACATTTCGCACATAAATTATGTCAATTAATAGTAATAATTATATACAGAATCGTATATAAGCTGACTTGAAGCCGAGTGGGTTCAACTACTGTATAATAAGACCAAAATTAAAGTGCTCTGATTTTTTTGAAATTTAGGAAAATTGAAAATCGTCGTAAACACCTCCACCAACTAAACTAACTTTATTTATCGTCGTTACGCTGGGAGTGGTTGCCCATTCTCCCAAGCCAGTGGCTTTTGTTTAATCGCTCGACGGCACAGATCTTGGCGTGACTGTCGATTTTGTTGAGAGAGGAAAACCGGAGAACCTGGAGAAAAACCCTCGGAGCATGCAAACCCAGGATTCGATCCCGGGTCCGCAGTGGTGGGAGGCGCGAGCGCTAACCACTCGGCCATCCTGACTCCCTGGTCATCACTACCAGTTTCTGTTGAAAATATGAAGAAAAATAAATAAATCATTCACGAGTTTTCTTTTAGTGCTTACAACCAAAGGCGTTCAAATTTTTAACATAAATTAAAGTATCGGGCATACCGGTCATCACCCACCTTTTTCTGTTTACTGAACTTGCACTGGTCCGATTTTAGAAGTTTGAAAAAAAAATTTGAGATATACCCCATTTGGAGAACCCTTAGGAGTAAGTTTTAAAGTCAGCCAACTCTAGGCCGGAAAAATTATCAAACTAAAAAAAAGAACCATTTTGAAGCACGTTATCAGTTTTATTTTGTGTGAAAGATCTAAGCCGTCCCGTGAAAAGCATCACGTTCAGAACCGAAACCGAAGTGTAAGTTTTGCCTCGTCGTCGGTCGAGAACATTTTTAGCTCATCATTTACTTTATTTTATCTAATGAAGTCAAGTAGTAATCAATGACAATTCGACAGACCGCAGTCTTTTTTTTACTATTGATCAACTTTTGAATAAACAAAGTTCAACTAAAGCGAGCTTTTATTTTTTTAAAATTCTCCTGCGAATCATTGCATCAACTCAAGCAAATTAAAAGGGCCTGTTGATAAAAACAACTGTACAAACCAAATCTGATCTTGCTGTTTATACTGAACTGCAGCGAACAAATAAATGAGAACAAAATTTCCTCAGCAACTGAAATTGATAACGATTAACTGAACAAAACTTCCAATATTCTTTCAAACGGAAAATTTTTCTGTTCAAAAAGAAATGGCCAGAAACCGCTGTTCTTGGATCGTAGTTTTGGATCGGTTTTATGAAGTAACCAACAAACAGATATGAAAAATCAAAGAGACGCGTTATTTATTAATTCCCAAAACCTAAATTCTCCTTACATGTATATCAAGAGCGTGTCTATGTACTCACTTACAGCAATGGTTTTCTCACTCTCTTGACTAACATGCGTGCAAGATTCACTTCACTGGTGCTATTTTATAATAATTCTTGGTGTCACGTTTTTGAAGTACAGTTAGACCCCGATAATTCGAAGTCTCAAGGGAAATTAAAAAATATTTGAACTATTGGGGGTTCGAATTATAGGGGTCAAGAATAAATACGCCTTTTTCACCCTTGAATAGCTTTATTTACTCTATTTTACCATATTAGCGAGCAGTTTGTCGTTTCTGAACAAACTTCAAACGTTTTCATCAACAAAACAATTTTTTTCCAATTTCTAAGAGAACTAAGTATAGAAGTGACCAATATAAAGACGCGTAGCCGATGGATTTTCATCACGTTGACATTTCAATACATGCCCGCATAAAGGGAGTTTACTGTTAGTAACGTACCGTGAACTGTTTTAGACAGCGTCTGTGCTTTTTCATTCATTCGGTAACTTAACTTCGAATAAGCGGGGTAAAATCCGATCCGTTGGAACAGAAATTACTTCGAATTAGTGGATACTTCGAATTATCTGAGTTTGAATAATCGGGATCCAACTGTACTTGATAGAGACACAGTGGAACCCCGTTAATATGGTAACGAACGGGCCACGATAAATTAGCCGTACTAACGGGCAGGGTCAAACTTGTTAACTTAAGGGACATGGCAGTTGCACTTCCTGAACAAGTGTTCTCCTCAGAGACAACATGAAATGTAGATAAAATTGTAAATAGTACTTTAAATCATCTCACGATTACATGAACTACTTTTAAAATATTGGCCAATAAACCATAAAATACTTTTTAGTGGTCAAAAACAAAAAAAAAACAATTCCGCTTGCTATCCTCCTAAGTCACAGAATTCCTGAGCTATCATACGTTATACGTCAGTGAATAATATTCATGATTTTGAAAAAAAAATTGGTGCCCTTCTACTAGTTTGTTCTGCATTCCAGCCAATCACTCTGAACATGGGCAATCATCCTTGAAAAGGCGTTTTTAATAATGAAAACGCTTTTCCAGTGTGTCGTTCAGATTTTCATCGATGTACAATAACTTGAATTGCTTTGTAATTGATCCAACCTTATTATCAACATCTTATTATCAAATTATCAAATTACCAAATTATCAACATCTTTTTATGAGTACAACGATTTAATTGCTGTGCAATTTAGACAAACGGATGTTGCTGTCAGTGTGCGATAATGGAACTGAGAAAACCGGCCGCTCAGTTGATGACAGAGATCATTGAGACTGATGTCACAGGCGTCTTGGTTTTCTCAGGTGGCCGTATGAACGGGGTTAAATTATAAAGGATTGTATAAGTTGGAAATTTAAAAAGTGGCCGTTGGCTGTATTAACGTAGACCGCATTAGTGGGGTTCTTTTATATTTAGAGAATGTATGGCCATTTTGCCGGGCCAAAATAGTGTCCGTAATAACGAGGTAACCGTATTAACGATGTGGCCGTAAGGCGGGTTTACACTGCTCTGATAATCGCCTCTGTAAATGTTTTAGAGCTGAAAGTCTTGCAGCAGAAATCAAAGATTTGCAGGGCCAGCTAGCTGATTACAACACCGTAAGTACTTCTTCTATTAATTGTCGGTTTCACTCATTTAAGACGCAAGAAATATTAACCTCGAGGTAGTTACAGTAGCACGGTTTGAAGGGGCCGACGTTTTCATTTCTCGGAAATTAACGCGATATTGAAGGTTTCATATTTTTTCCAAAAAAAGCACGATTATCTAGACAAAACATTTTGTGTTTTGACAAAACTAAATCTTTGTTTGGAAGAACAATACATTTCTGATCCAGTTAAAGTTTTTGATGAACAAACATGTGGATGGAGTCATACAGCAAATCCACTCAAAATTATTTTGATACTGTAGAAACTGTCAAACACATGGGTTGAGTTATACAGTTGATCTGGTGTTTTGGACATGCTTAAAGTTAGAAAAATTATTGCAGTTCAAACTGTCGTCTCAGAAAATTAAAGTTGTCTAAAATAACACGTTAAGAAAATTCCCGCAAATGGTATTAACGCGAATTTGTCAAGTTCGCATTAGTATACTGCATGGCGCAGAGTAAAACTAAGGATTTGTTTCACGAGTGTTTTCATTGTTTTCCAAAGCTTGGAAAAAATTGAAAATACGTGTGATATTAATCCGAAATTTTACGAGGAGCCAGGCGATTACATGTTTTTGACACAGAGGGCAAAATTATTGATTCTCCGCGGTATCCAATGAGGAAGCTTTGCAAAACGTAATTCATTCATCCCAAGTTTCTTCGAAAACTGCTGGAGACGTAATAAAATCTTTGTAACCTCTGAAAACATTGGGAAATCTTCGAAAGAGGTTTGAAATCGTTTCTAAGGCACTTTCATGATTTTTAAAATCCTCGGAAATTTTTCTAAGGCATTTTTGAGACTTTTTAAAATTTTCTGAAAATCTTCGTAAGTTTTCGGAAGTATACCAGCGCCCTGAATTAAGAAAAAATTCCCCCCTCAGTTATGCAATCAGCTCGAAGTAATTTTGCCCTCTATGTTATAAATTTCATTTATAATGCGCAAAGTTTAGGTGATAAGGAAAAATTATGGGTTCTAGTTGGGAGAATTGAGCAACAATTGTTATGAAAATTAATATAATGATGTTTGTGTTGATTTGAGTGATCTCTTGATAGATAGCTCAATGAAATGTTGTATTTGTTTTTAGCTGGTAGATAAACTCAATACAGATACAGAGATGGGTGACATCATTGAAGACTTCAATGCAGTAAGAACAATTAAAAGCCTTGCTAATGGGTTTGGTTGTTGGATTGATTTTGTAGTGATTGCTTACTCAGGGCATTGGACTGGTTGTAATGGTTGATGACCCCATTTTCAGGGATCGAACTTGCCATCTAAAGTTAGCCAATGCTGCCAACAATTTTAGTCTGCAAGAAAAATCCGGGGCTTAGTCTTTGAGGAAAAACATCAGCCAAATGATGCATATTTTTCTCAATACTGTCGTTACAATTGAAAATCGTTGTTATAAGGTATCGGCATTATCTTTGTTTCTTTCTTCAAATTGAATTTTCCTTTTTACTTAATATGATTTTTTATGTTGGTTTCATTCTTTGCACGCTTTATATTACGTGCATTTAAAGTATATATTGTATATATAAACATATAAACATGGATTATGATGAAAAAAGGCCATAAAAAATAAGCATACAGTCGTCGACTCCGCCACGATAGAAATACGAAACGAAATTTCTTAACTCTCAATTTCAAAGAAAACCGATTTCCTTTGGATTCATAAAAATTGGAGACAAACTGATGATAAGAAAACTCTTGCTACCTTCTCACTTACACGATCGATGACATAGAGTTTCTCTGCCTGGTTACCAGACAGTAGCCACAAGAATCATGTTTCCATTAGACCACATCTTTCTACCTCTGTATGATTGATATGTTGGATATTCATTGGTCAATGGCATAATATACTGCATGCTATCATCGGTCATTTCCTCAGCTCAACTAAGACCCCTTTCTAGAAACCAACAATTCCAATACCATACAAGGTAGATTTTTAAACTGGATTTTTTAAAACTTTTTTTACTTATAATTATTTTTATGCTTGTTAGCTGAGAAGTCAAAATGAGCGTGAGCAGCACAACATTGATGAAATATTCACGAAGAAGCGGGAGTAAGTCTGTTTCACTTGTAAGAACAGTAATTGTGGGATCTGGCAGGCTGATGACGTAGAGAGGCTTTAGTGCCCTTTTACCGGCTGTCTCTTTACCATGCAGCACACAGTGCAATATTTCAGATTTTACGACATCAGCCAGATCCCACATTCACTGTTCCTACAACTTTGTCTATATTCAGTGGGAATTTGAGCCTGTTTGTTAGCAATGCCGTGCTGATAAGGCCAAATAAGGCCGAAACAGCTGTCCACGGCTGCTAACACTCAGGCTTAAAACTATTTTTTAAGGGGTTCAGCACAGGCATTGTCCTTCTGACCCTTGAGGCCTTAGTGCCCAAAGGGCAGTATTTAGTACAAACTCTTTGACCTTGGCGATATACGCGTTCCGTAATTGGTTTGCTAACTCAAGCTGTTACACAAGTTACAATCTCCGTCTTCCGAGATGTGAATTATTTCTGTCAGGGCTTGGCGACCTAAGGAGATTTGTCAACTGTTTGATACAATGTAGAAATATGAAAACCAACTAACATTTCATACACTGTAAATGATGAGTACCAACTACCATCGAACGTATACATACTCAGCGAAATACTGTAGATGATGCTGGTGCAGGTTAGGAATGGACCTTTACGAAATACTGTCTTCAGACCGCAGTTAATACTCTCCTGTTAGCTTAGGATGGGAAATACTGCCTCATCAGGGTAGTTTCACGCCACAAAGAAACAAAAACGTCATTTCTTACAACGATCGTCCGACCTCAGGCCTTGCAGCTACAGACACATATATTATAACAGTCTGCAAATGCCATTTACTTGTCGCTATCGCAGCGCAACCTTTCCAGCAAGCACATGGCATAATTTTGGAAGGCAATATTCTAAAACTATTCTTTCAATTTTTTGAAAATGATTTTTTAATCACATTGGTTTGTTGATCAGTTTGATTTACTCTTCAACAGTTGTTATCCACTTTTTTCTGTTTATTGTTAATGATAAAGTAAAGAAATGTTTGTTTCGACAAGAAACTTTTTAAAAACTTCCTGTAGGCTGAGGTTCTTTGTGCGAACTTTAAGTAGTTTGTCGCGCATAAGTTGCAGCACGGAAGCGAGTGACTACTGTACTTTTGATGCGTACATACAAATCATTAAGTTTGTGTGATTTTGAGTTCGAAATTATTGGCGAGTTTGATGTAATTGAGTTCGTACGAGTAATTTGCAATTGGTTTATAAATATTCACCTCGGCTTCTGAGAGAAACTGTTGGATATTTCGCAACCCAAAAATGGTGAATACCAACTGACAACTCGTGCAATGTGAATAACGAATATCTAGTAACATTTCGTACAATTTAGATAACCAATACAAAATATGTTTATATACCGTACATGCAATAAACACAAGAACTCAGTAACGCCTTTTTTATACCCCTTAAGGTTGAGAAGTTTCCTTTTACTGAAAATTAATTTTCGTTACTACTAAGCCAGACCGTAAGTATTTGAACTAAATGTAGATTTGCATTTATTGCTGTTATGAATATTTTTTTCATCGTTGGCATCTGAAGATATTTTATCTAACCATCCAGGAAAGAGCAGCAGATAAGACAGTTAGAGATTGAGTTGGACCAAGAAAGACGGATGGCAGAGAGTTTAGTGGAAGATATGGTATTTGTTGAGCTACAAGTGTTATTTATGATTATAATTTGTTGATAGTTTATTTCCAAATAGTATTTCATGGAGCTTACAAGTACTGTGCACGTTACAGTCAACGACACAACTTTACCCCGAACCCCTGTATTTGAGACTTACTCTGCCACATTTGTTTTGAAATCAAGGAGGTCGGGAAAATGCAGTGTTATCTTGTCGTTAACAGTTATTCTGAAAAAGTCACCATCATAGCTCAGGGGGAGGGTCTCCCTTAAAGAAATGGATAGAGTGTCCAAATTAAGACCCTTGCGTACCATTTAGAGGCTCGAACTGACACCGTACCTATTAATGTTAGTTTTCGTAACTTACTCAAGATTGTGCAGATTTGCAAAATTCATGCTCTATAGTTCAACAATACATCAAATTTGTTTCTCTAAAGGTCAATAAACTTGAGCTTATATTTTGCTAAAGACGCAAACGTACTTTTTAGGGTCAAAAATAAAAATGTCAGTTAGTTTATGCATACGTTTTAGTGTCAAGGTCCAAACTGTTCGCCGTCTATACATTAGCAAGTGCTGAGCGATTGTGCGTGTGACATCGAGGCTGCATTTGATGAATGATATGAGCTCAACTCTTCGCGGGAAGAATTTTTCATTGTAGAATCTACACTCACTTAATCTGTAGTAACAAATCAGCAAAGGGGAGTAGTGAAAGGAACAATTGTTCTAACTAATAGCTACTATTGATCTTTTTGCAAGAGATAGAAATATCAAGGAGAAAATTCTTTTCATCAAATTTCTTTGTAAAAATTGGCTACTATTTTGGGTTTTCTGTCGATTTAAAACGCGATCATGTTTAATAAAAAAGCTAATGAAACCTCGGTGACGCTCATGAGAAAAATGTTGAAAATAAAATAACTATATATAGCGGGGGAAAACTAGGGGGGCTTGTTTTGACGGACGTAACTTAACATGAGTTCTGTAGTGTTCCACTTCAGTGTAAGTTTCTTGTCAAGACCGGGAACATAAGTTCTTAAGGCCTCATAAAGGCGTTTTGACTAGTACTTGTTTGTCGTTGAGATGTTGTTGTAGGATTTGACGTAAACGCTTTGTCCAGAGATGTGTTTATAATTCAAGTAAGTCATACTTACTGTGTTCATGTTTTGCTCTGCATTTGAAGCCAGCAGAACAGAGGGCAAAGTATGCCAAGTTAAAGACCATGAACAACACCCTTCAATCGGTAAGAAAACTGGATACATTACGTGCTGCGTAAAGCGGTAGTTAGATAGTTTATAAAACTTTGCCAATTAAGGATTTTGACTTAACAAGATTTAGGAACCACTAGTATTAGTGGTTTCAGTATTTTTATTGAACACATGCAGCTACAGTATGGTAAAAACAACTGTTAAGCAGAAAAGAAAAGTTACCGAAATTTGTGGGGAAATGGATTCTCGTTGGGAGCACTGGTCTTTCCTCCTTGACAGTTGCAATGTCAGCTTGCTCAAGCCAATTTTTTATTGTTACCTAGTGTAAGATCTTTCCATACAGTTGTTACAGGTTCACCGCCCTTTTCAGGCTATGAAGCGGCTCTGTTGCAGTTAGGCAGAACTCCTGATGAATTTCTTTTTCCCAGTTTACACCACTGCACAGTTGTTTCTGCGTTTCGTCATAGTTAAATTTGATGAAATTACGAATAGCGTGGTCCAAAGAGCAGAAGGCGACGTTTAATAAGCATCTTTTTGACAATTCATTTGATTTTTGAGAACACGGGAACTTTTTCCGATGCAACATAGTAAAACCCTAGAGTTGCATCCAAACACCTCGGAAAACACCTTGCAAATCATTTACTAGACTACTCCCTTCGACCCATTAGTTTATAATAGTCTAAGGTCGTTATATGGATGTTAATTGTCTTTAAGCCAATGCATGTATTCGATAGTCACTGGTAAACTTACTGCATTTGGTTGCTTTGCAAACTTATTTTGTTTTGTCTTTTTAAGAAACTCTTTGCCTTTTTGCTGTTGACACCATTAAAATTAGTTTTAATGATTTTTTTTTTTTAGGAACTTGAACAAAAACAACAGGAGCTGGATGCACTTACAACTCGAATTGGTAATCTTGAAGACGTATGTACCCCTCTCTTGTCATTGACTATTTGCCGGTCTACCTTTGTGTACATCCGCCCCGTATATCCTTCCTAAATTGTTGATGGGAGTTTTACGCGCTTTATGTAGACCGCAATCAGATGGAAACTAAGAGGAGGGCTTGCTAAAAGTAAAAGGCTTATTCTGAATTACGCTTAACTGCACACAAACAAAACCTTCAAGTTGAGGCTACAACTCCCGACAAATATAAGTGAAGCACCCCTTCACCCTCATCAGAGTTTCAGATAGGAGCCAGCAAACTGCGAGTTTATAAGAAATCTGGGTTTTGATAGGATTTTTATTTCAAAGTTAAAATTTATTGGGAATCTGGGTTTTAACTCTCTTAGCGCTTTGTTCGCGTTGGCACTTGGCGTAAGCAAACCCTAGTTTTATCTATTTTTAGATAATTAGTCGCTGAATTCTGTTATCAGTTTGTAACCAGATTTCATCTCATTTGAAATCTAGGAAGTCTCTGCATCGCCAATCAAGCAGGAAGCAGGTATGTTTAAAATACCTTTTCTTTCTTGATTTTGTTGATATGACGTTATTTTGATTGTATTAGAAGCAGCCACTTTTTAGTTTTAAAACTCGTCAGATATTTTATTCGAGTTATCAGTACTGTTGATTGTGACCATAATTGTCTAGTTATGAATTGCCTGGTTATGAATTGCCTAGTTATGAAATATCCAATTAGACAACAAGAGCCTCTTGGGTTACTTTACGTGGAGCGAGCTGTTCACTAAGTCAGCGAGCTGGCCTTCTGATGGAGTTGTTCACTCCTTTCATTACTGAAGATCCACGTGCAAGTTACTTGCTTCCATTAATTTACCTTTTGATGGTGTCGTTGTGCTTTTCTTAGTAAATTTGTAAGACTTTTAATTGATCTGATCCATATTGAATATTTTTTGTTCTACTTTGGATTTATTTCCTCTCCTCAAGTGTTTTTAAGTGGTTAATGATGCTTTCCCTGTGTTCTGTTCTTCTGCAGTGAGCTTATATGAAAAGATAAACGAATTGGAAAGCAAAAGGCAGAGTCTTTTGGATGAAATGGAGAAAGAAAACAAGGGGTCTCCGGCAGAGGAAAGAGAGAGACTTCTCAAACAGGTACCGCACGACCCTCATTGGCCCTGCACATGATAATAAAGTTTCATAGAAGCTTACAAGGGGTGGTTCTGTTTGGCTGTTTTACCCGCTGGATAGACCTATCCACTGGACATTTGTCCTCTGAACAACCGGGCCCTGTCGCTGAATTGTCTTCAAAAGTTTGCTTCTGAACAGGTTTTTCTTAATGTTTTCTGTGTGGTGATGAGTTTATATGATGAGTTTCTCTTCAAATAGGTTTAAATTTTAGGTAAAACCACTGAACATGTGTGCAGGATTATGGTAACTTTTAAACTTAAAGGGTTTTTAAACCTAAAAGTTTTATTTAGAGCGTGTGTTTGCCTTTCCATAGGTCAAAGAGGACAATCAGGAAATAGCGAGTATGGAGCGCAGGTACATTCTTTTGGTCGGTCTTTTTTTAATAACTCCCCGGGATTCCATCTAGAATGGTTCTTTGTTCAATGACGCTGCCTTCTCGGGGTACACAGTTTTGAAACAATCTTCAAAAAAACTGTTTCTATAACGTGATTGTGTTATCATCCGAACTCTTCACAGGGTAACAGAGCTGAAAGAGAAGATTGAATCGATTAATGGTGACATTCAGAACCTGGATATGGATCTTGAAGAACACCAAGGTACAGTTAATTGCATATTTTATTGTCTTACCTTCGTGGTTCTTTTGTTTGCATTTTAGTAAAATTTGAATTAAGAAAACTCTATGTTAATGGGTATATCTTGCCTCAAGGGGAGAGAAACCAGAAGTACAGGGAATTGAAGAAGAGAGAGGAAACCATGCAAGGTTTGTAAAGACGATGATATCGGTCATGTTCACTCAGATAAGTTTTAAATTTTGTTCCTTACAGACTATTCCGGAGGGATAACTTTCTATCGACATGTCGTACTTTTTTCTTTGAAGATTTTGTTCATTTTTTTTCTTACTAAAATTCGGGTGCCGATTTTAGCGTGTACTAATGATTCTAAAAAAGGGGATAAACGTTTTGAATATTGCAATTTAGTCTTTCTTTTTGTTTCGTAAACCGTGACCAGTCAGCATTTCTGACAAATCAGCAAAAGTTTTATTTAAAAAAAGAGTGTAAACTTATAGAGCTCTGTCCTAAACAGTACCTTAAAAAACGACAGCTTGCAGTACACGCAGTCTACCTACTGTATATCACATGCAATACAGTTCAGTGCTTAAAACGTAATTTTAGATGTTTATTAATGTTTCCAATTGATTGCTCCCAAATCTTGAATACGAGCTGACAAACTGGTCCTTTGTGAATCGTTTTACTTCCCTCTTCTTCATGAGATGCAACAGCTGAAATAAGTAGAACATATTTTATGGAAAATGGGTTTGTGATTATGGGTTCATAGAGCCAAGCTGCGACTTTACAATGTCCGTTTTCTGTTCCTTAAACCTGCCCCCGACAAGCAATCCTTTGTGAGTTTCCTATAGCTCAAACTGCTTCCTTTGATAAGAAATAACGAACAGTGAGACAGATGTTTCGCTAATCAGTGAATCCCTTTGTTGCAACGAAAAACGAGTTGCAAACAGTCATTGTCATTATTTCCACTGACACGTGTTACAGAGAGTTACAGTACTTACACATGAAGTGTACCCAGGAAGTTGTTGCCTCAAATGCTTCGAGTTCCCTTGATCTTCACGGATCGCTGTTTATGAATGCCAAAACGGTTGGAATAAGCAGTAATCGAAACAATGGCTGACTGTAGATTTATTTTTTCTTTCTCCAGTTCCTTGACGTAAGTTTGTTTAAAGGTTCTAATGGCGTTTTTCCTAAGCTTCGAAAACTTTTCTTTGAACTTATGAAGGCCTTTATATTACCGTTTTTAAAACTGTTTTTTACCAATCTTCGCACTAAACACTGTTGAGGTGATGATATCTTTGTAGATAGACATTAGGGTTTTATCGTTGCAACTGTTTCGCTTCCAAGTTTAAGTAATGACTAAGATTTTTGGCACTCTTCGTTTTTGTTAGTTGAGGCAATCATTGATGTTGTTACTCGTTTTATCAACAGAATTTCTTGACACGTTTGAGGAGTCAAAAGCTCAGGAGTTGGTTTGTATCCTCAAAATTATGATTCTAATGATTTATAGTAAACTGTACCTGTGGCAAAATGTCTTCTACTCAAGGCATATTCGAGGTTGTTCACTTTTCATACCAACAAATTAAAACTAAGCTAATGCCCTTTCTCAGTTAAAACGGCATTCTCGTTCACGGCCTTGAAGTTAGGTTTCTTGAGAGGAAGATAAAGTTCCCACTACTAAGAAAATCGTTGATGCAATTCGGCAGGTGGATCAATTAGAAAAAGCTTCCTGTAAAGAAGAAAGAAAAAAGTTGTGAAAAAATAAGTTGAATAATTGTCACAACAAGTGAAAATGGAAAGAAAAAAAGGAAGCAAGTTGGTTAGAAAAGAGTAGGCTTACAAACCAAAACCTATAAGTATGTATATCAAATTTCATGGCATTTTTCTGTGTTTAAGATCGCAATCAGATTTACAAAAACTTTTGACAACCGCCATTTTGTACTGTTTTTGGCTTTTTCCTAGAACGATGACATGTGTTTCCCAAGAGCAATGACACCATTGAGTTTTAATAAATACATTGAGTTTTTGATTATTTATAGTTTAAAGACCTATAGGCACGTTGCGGGAAAAGTGTTTTTCTCAGTGGTCTGATCGGGAAACGAATTCACGACCCTTTGATTACGAGTAAAGTTCGGCACTGCGTCACCTACGGTGTTTCAATTGAGTCTTTCAAATGTTAAAGCTTGGTATTTACGACAAATGTTTTGTATGATACTGACCGAAGGTGTTACAGTTAAGCTAAATACTTGGTAACATTGCGGTTTTAGGAACGTAAGAAGCAACTTGAAGGTGGAGTTGTTGCAATTCTTGAACATATGAGCAGAGTAAGTACGTTTACATTGTATACGTACATACAGCAGGGATGAAGACATATAGTTGCAAGTTGATACACAAGAAATAGGCAGTCAACGACTGCATGTGACTACTGTTTTTAATACTTACAATTTTGCAATATAGGGCGCTTTTTTTTATAAGGAGAGAATAGTTTTTTTCTCCCATTATCAGGTTTGTTATTGTTCGCCCTTTGAAAAGAGTTTTCAATGCATGTTAACTCATTGAAACAGTTTCGTAATCACAAAGAGGTTGAAATCAGAAACAAACCTAGAAAAACTAGAGGCCCGACTTGGAATTAGAGCAACTTAGTAAAAACGTCTCTTCTCAGAAATACAAAAATTCCCAGCTAGCAGTATTTCCGTTTTTATTAAAAGTAGTTTTAGATATACTCACGTTCAATGTTGGACAAGTACTGCAAGTGATCTAACATTACTCGGTAAAGAGAACGTCGAAACTATTAGCTTCCTCAAGTTGAAAAGTCGCCTTTTTTTAGTGATCAACAAGTTTCTAGTTGTAAATTTGTATTGTGAGTTGTTTGAAACAACCGAAAGGCCTCACAACTTCAAATCCCGTTCTGACATGGATGTGTGCTGTTTATATCAGATGTAAGAAGTAAAAATGCAAGAATTTGGGAAATAATATCCAGAATTTGATTAAATAAAAGTGCAAGAACTTATATCAACAAATTTAAAATCACTTGCGAAGAAATTTATGAGGTAGACCACGTGATTCATGTACTGATTGGATTCTATTGCTGCCCATTGTTACAGACCATCACATAGAAGCTTCGCTTTTCTTTGGCAGTAGCTACAAGAAACCTAACGGACACTGGGCTTTCACTTAACACTTGGTAGATAGTTGGGTCGATGGTGGGTGGGTGAGTGAATGGATGGATAGATGCATTGATGGAGGGAGGGAGGGACGGACGGATGTATGGATAGATAGATGCGTAAAAGAAAATTAAATTATTAGTGAACACTGCCCAGTAAAAAACACTTTATTGTAATTAAAATGTTTTGAAACGGTGTTTTAGACAGTAAAACGAGAATAGGAAGAATTGTTTCTTAAACTGTGTCAATACATTTTTTTTTATTAGGGCATGGCGAGAACGAAGCACATGCCGACACAAGGGGAGCTGAAGCAAATGCAGGTCTGAACTGCCTTTAACTACTCTCTCGGTTTATTTTACTTTCTTATTTTAAATATCTTGTTGTTTTATTTAAAATAGTTTTTAATTTGAACATGCGCTGATAAATTCTTTGATAAGATGTGTGTAGTGAGGCGCAATATGTAAGACTGAAGTTTTCTTCAGCTTTGGATCGCGACATCGAATAAGCATTAGCTACTAACATAAAGCAACCAAAACCAGCCTTTTGTTGCCCAAAGCCCAGGCATTTGTAGCAAGTACCAACAACTTTCCTATTAAGTACCTTGCACAAAGATGTGAACTGTATGGTGTTTTGCAGGAAGATCTGAACTTCAAAGAAACCGAGATGCAGAAGTCACAATCCACTGCGGTATCTCTTGCTTCGGGTGAGTTATAATGTATTATATCAATTATGGATAAGTGCTATTTTTTTTACAACTCACAGGTCCAATGATTTCGATGACGTTTGTTTTGATGAAAAAAAATGATACGATGATTTTTGTAGTGTTTTTCACCCAAGTAGTATTTGTAACGTCCCTTGTATAAGCTTTTACATTAGCTTGGAACATTTTCGCTTATAGCAGAGTCCTTGACTGAAGCTACCATGTGATTGAAGTTAAGATAGCTGTATGATTTACCAGTATTAATAAAATTTCTGTTGATTCGAAATTTGTTAAGTACTAAATTGTTTCAAGTACGCTTTTTTTGTTATTTTAAGAGTTTGCTTTTACTCAAATACACCTATTAGGAAAGGAAGACTTTTGACAAAGAGCTTCCAAGTTTAAGGCGTGCGATAACTTACACTGAGATCATTGGTGTAGCCAGCTCTGGCACTTGGCTTTACACCACATAATTTTTCTGCTTCCCGTCAGTGAGGCTGAGGTGCTCCCCAGGGTAGTTTTGTACTTTCCAATCGTTAGGAGTCATTTTCCGGAGGAGTTTTACGTCTTCGCGGGTAGAGTAGTATCAGCTTATGGTTATTTTATGCCCTTCCAAGGGTGAAGTGTCCACTCCAGGACATTTGATGACCTCTTCAAGGGTTAAGTGTTATATCCAGGACATTTGATGCCCTCTTCAAGGGTGAAGTGTCCACTCCAGGACATTTGATGCCCTTCCAAGGGTGAAGTGTGTACTCCAGGACAATCGATGCTCTTTCCAAGAGTGAAGTGTCCACTCCAGGACATTTGATGCCCTTTCCAAGAAGGTAGTGTCCACTCCAGGACATTTGATGCCCTCTTCAAGGGTGAAGTGTCCACTCCAGGACATTTGATGCCCTCTTCAAGGGTGAAGTGTCCACTCCAGGACATTTGATGCCCTCTTCAAGGGTTAAGTGTTATATCCAGGACATTTGATGCCCTCTTCAAGGGTGAAGTGTCCACTCCAGGACATTTGATGCCCTTCCAAGGGTGAAGTGTCCACTCTAGGACATTTGATGCCCTCTTCAAGGGTGAAGTGTCCACTCCAGGACATTTGATGCCCTCTTCAAGGGTTAAGTGTTA
>JAOBAT010081196.1:262-26652 GCA_026413305.1 Hydrozoanthus tunicans | reverse complement strand
CAAGGGTGAAGTGTCCACTCCAGGACATTTGATGCCCTCTTCAAGGGTTAAGTGTTATATCCAGGACATTTGATGCCATTACCAAGAGTGTAGTGTCCACTCCAGGACTTCCGATGCCCTCGTTAAGGGTGTAGTGTCCACTGCTGGATATTTGATGCCCCCTCCGAGGGTGTAGTGTCAACTCCAGGACTGTTGAGTTATCTCCTTAGCGCTGTAATGACCGCCTCCGGGGTATACTTTCTCTTTGTTCGTATCATGTCTTTTCAATTAAGGGGTGTATCGTCCTCTTCCTCTCCAGTCGAGACGTTCTTTAATACCAACTGTCGGTTAGCCCAATTTTTCTGGATTGTAGACATAGTCATAGTAACTAGAAATTACGTTGAACTTACCGGACTGTTATTGCAGAGCACACTCGACTTCAAATGGATTTGGAGAAGGTAGAACAGCTCGAAGGAAAGATAACGTCAGAACTGGATGGCCTAAGACAGAAAATCGACCTCATGACAAAGGTTTGCAATACTAACTTGTTAATGACTAATTTCATCATCCAGTTGGCAACCATGAAACCCCGTAGAGTACCTGTGTAAGTGTTGTGTTTTATATGCACTCTTAAACAACATGTCTTCGCGGATGTCTTATATCCAATAAAAACTTTCAAACCCAAACGGGCGATACTGTCTTCAAAATATGTTTACGCACTCTTACACAGCTTGAGTTTCTCGGCAAAACACAACACATTAACTATATTTTTAAGTCAAAATTGGGGCCATTGTTTGAATTTGCCATACCATGTGTTTATGTTTAAAAGGAGGGAAATTGTTTGTGAACGTAAATTTTTCTGTAATCTAAGCTAAAATTTGATTGGCTATGGCCTCTAGATGCAATGGTGTGCAGGCTCATGTGTCACGTGATGTGTTTGAAAAGTAATCTGGAATGAGTTCCACGGCTGTTTAGGTCCTTTTTTTTCATGGCGAAACAATCAACATTTTTCCGTTTTGCAAGGGTAAACATCCAATGTTCTATGCCGGTGAAACAAGATACCGATATAAGTCAAACGATATACTAACTAAATGAATAGATGACGAGAACGGCATCTAAAGTTGACAGCCACTTCCACAACTGGCTCAAACACAAAGGAAAATGGCAGCTTTTCTTTCTAGTTGTACTCTCCCTTAATAAAAAAAATGTCCTCAAGGTTTCACGTATTTGAATGAATATAAATTGAATGAACCGCCGCAACTAGTTGTTCACTTAAATTCAGATGAATTTGCAGCTTTTGGCACGAATTGTTGAAAACAAAATGCTTCCAAGGAAAACGGTTAATTTACTAATTAAAATGGTTTCAACTGGTACTGGTAAATGTTGTGCCTTGTGTTAGAAATACCACATCTTAATACAATGTACATAATGCTTCTTACCCCAATTCTATAGGAACTGGAAACGTATAACGATCTTGACAGCTTGAAGGAGAAAGCGGAGGAAAAGAAGAGAGTAAGTTCCACTAGTACCAAACTGAGGAATTGAAACTTTTCATTAATTAAGTATTTTTTGGTTAGAAATGCAATTCTGCTAACTAGAAACACTTTTTCACAGCGGTTGCAAGGGGAGAAGAAAGCTCTCTCGATGCGAAGGGAGGCCTTCAAGAAACGTAAGATATTTTTTCCCTGTGCACAGTTAAGGTGGTTTCTTCATTCACAGACTCGCTTTCTTTTTTATTTTTTCTTCATTCGCTCCCTTAGTGATTCACTTCTTGCGCAATTTCTTTAACATCCGAGAAATGTAACTACAAGTTTCAAAGATTAAAGGAAGGATGAACCAGCCTAGTCAATTGCTTCCTAAATTCTGTCACCTGCAGTTTGTATTAAAAATGCTTTCAAACATTACCTCAGTATAAGTTATGTGTAAAACCTTCATTAGATGATAATAATGATAGCTGGGTACTCTATCTCGACAGACGTGCAGCGAATGTCCTCTTTGTATGATGCGACAAAGAACAAACTTGTGGAGAACGAAACGTATTCGCAAGTAAGTCAAGAACATATTTTGTAGATATACATATTATGCTAAAACGACCAAGCTGCTCGCCAGGCAAACGCAGAATGAAATAAAGTTTTTCTGTTGTTTCTTATAGAAAGCAGTTGAAACCTGTTTTTCTATAACTTCAAATACTATTAAATTTGTAAAGCGTTTTGAGTGTGGAAAACAGGAAATTTATTGTTTCAGTTGTGTTCATAACAGACGTGCTATTTATGGCATCGGCTAGCGAAAATAATATTCACTTATATAATGAATAGTCCCCTGGTAAACAGTTAGTTTTGTTTTTTGGGGGATGACGGACGGCTTCTTTATTTCGAGGTTTTATGAAAATTGGTTTTTAGAGTAGGGAGGTGCAACTAAGGCGGACATTTATAATAAGTACTTTTTGTATTTTGTAAGTGTAACGGACAGGTTAACGTATTTACAGCAAAGCTCGTGAATATTTGATAATTTATTGTAAATTTAAGTTCGTTTAGAAAAGATAACTGTACCCTGTTATGATTGTTAATTGTGCCAATTGTCGCTTACTCGATTCCATATAAAGAACGAAAAAGATCGAAGGAAATTATCGCACTAAAAGGAACTTTAGAGTTTAACTTGAGAGTGTTATAATGGAGGGGAATGAAAGGGAAGAATCTAACGGTATTTGTGTTCGTTCTTTCCTCTTTAGCTTGGAAACTTGGAAAGAAAATGGCAACACCACGAGCAGAATAACTTTGTTATGAAAGAGTTTATTGCTTCCAAGAGTATGGAGAGCGACTATCGCCCCATCAAGCAAAACGTCTCAGGACAGCTGGACGAGCTGAACAAGCTTTTGATTCAGAACCTCGGGAAGTAGGCCGTTTCCAGGATTTAGTTGTAAAAGTAGTCGTTACGACAGAGTCCTCTTCGTGTTGCAATACAAGAACAAAGCGATCTTGGTTGTTTATAGCACCTAAGTACTATACAGAAAAGCGGCAGATGTATATAATGGTTTGCGTCACGTTCACTTATTATTGCTAATCGGACAATTTCCTTATGTGATAGTGTTACGCATCATTTCAGCTCGATAAACTTTGAGCAACATACTGTGTTTCTTACTCATAGGATGTTTTATTTAAAGTGTACACAGTTGCTTTCAGGAAGGTTCGTCTCTCAAGTGTAATAAAGTCATGCACTTTGTGTGTTGATTGCCGTCTTGTGCGCGCGCGTCAAATCTAGCGTTTATCCCGCAGACTAACAAAATCGGAGTATCTTTATCGCAAAGATTTACAATGTGGGTTGTGTCCATGCAGCTGGTATTACTCGGCGACAAAATCTTAGATGAACATATTTCTGCTTCACGTAGGGCTTGACATCCACGTGTACTCTTGATGGATTTATGATTTGCACTACCACTGGTGATCTTGTCGGACCATTAGCCTTAGTTCGCCGGGAACGGACTGTTAACTGGTTGGTCAGAGCTGGCTTCAGCTGAAAATAACTGAACTGACGAGAGTCGAGCCTTTTCCACTTCTCTCGTCCGCACGATAAAACAACACCATCTACACCATTGAACAATATTAAGAAAGCTTAGACTTAATGAAAAACGGGTGAAATTAATTCATTCAAGTTCCGTGAAAGCGTAGCATAGAGTAGTACTTTTGCATACACCCCCCCCCCCTGAAAGTATAAAGCCCAGGTGCGCACACCGAACTTGAAACAGTTGAGCTCATTTTCTGGCGAGGCAATGAACTCAGTTCCTCTGGTGTGGTGAATTTTTTATGAGATTTTTGCTCCTGAGGCTGCGATGCGAAAACCAAACACGATAGTATTTGCCTCGATGGCGAAACCCTCACAAAATATTCGCCACGTACAGCAGGAACTGGTTGAGCTCTCCGATCCGCCTCGGTCAGCCGTTTGTTTGCTCCCGCTTAACAAATACACAGCATTAGGCCGCGCATAGTAATAATACAACAGAGGCTAGCTTAGGTTAACTGTATTTAATAAATTTTCAATCTCGAATATTGCGATTCGCGCGTTCTGATTGGCATTTGCAACAAGTGATCACATGGCCATTTAATGATATTCTGGGCGGCAAAGGAATGTCACAGACTCCACTGGGAAATGCAAAACAAAGAAAAATCACACGTTTCTGGTTAATTGTGCCTTGTCTTGGAGTCTGTTGCATATTGCAAGTCTCGGTATCACTATCCCCCTATCAAACTGCTTACATTGTTTATGTTTGTTGGCCATTTTTGTTGTGGTTTCAATACGGTAACATCATTTCTTTCAGGTGTGTTGGGTGCTTTGTGCACGTCTCTTGGTGTTGAAATGTAACGTAAACCGAAACATACCCAGAAGAAGCCGCCGGGCGACCTGTCGTATCACTTAGTGCCACTCCGATGCGCTTGTGGTGACTCGACCGCGCGTAATTTAATACCTGAGACCGTTATACACTCTATAAATTAAGATGGGGATGTCGCCATAAAAACCGCTTCCTAAATCTATGATTTGGTGCTGGGAAGAGCTTATTTGTGGTGCGTTGATCGACAACGCAACTACAATTTCTTGTGTTGAAATACGTAAAGTAGTAGCAATGCAATTTGGTTTCATCACTATAGCAAATTAGTTTGCTAAACAACAACGGCTTCAGTCTTATTTACCATTAGCATTTCTGCTTGCTCGGTCAATCAGCTGTTCTTTTCGTAGTCGCGAGTTTTCTTCAAGTTTCCCTAGCAATGACATGTTTTTCAAGGAAGAACCTTACAATGTTCGTCAATTACTATGCGCCAGACGATATGATTCAATATCTGTTGTCGTAATTACGTCGTTAAATATATCTTTTTGATCATGGCCTGTTACTTATCAGTGTTCTTTGTTGTCTGTTCTGGCTTGAGAACTTGATGGAGCAGGTGAAAATAAGACAAATAAAGAAGAGTCACAGACGTGCTTTTTTTTATTCCAAGCAAAGTGTTTTGAAGTGTTGCTAGGTTGAAACGATCTTGAATGATAAATATAAAGAAGCCGTTTCTAAAGTGCAGTGCTGCGAGTTGAAATTGTTTGCTTTGATTCATCTGTTTGTATTGGTTTACTGGGTTGTGGAACGAAAGCGAAGAACAGATTCCATGTAAAATTATTAGTGAAGGTATTCATCAAAGTGACCAAATTGTCTTTTGCGACTTATCTCACTGGGAAGACAAAGGCGAATTTCAGCTGAGGTAATGTTTACAAACAAATATTTTCAAATTCAAGCACCTTCGAGACATGAAACAAAAATAACTTTGTCTTAAACCACGCACCTGAATGAAAAATAGGTATGTAGCTACAGCAATAATACGAGCCAAAAGTTTTGGATCGAGTCTGTCGGATAACGACAGACTCGATAACGACAGCAAGGAATGATAACAGTACTGCCTCAGTCAAGGGCAAAAAAAGAATTAAAGAATTATATTTCTGTTTAAGCTTTCCTTTTAGCCGTCTAGTAGCTCTAACTTAGAGTCGCACGTGGTTGACCGACGCAATAACTCGGCTCCAGGTTCCCGCCCTGTTGCCCGTGCTTATATTAGTCACGCACACTCTCCTTGCTCGCCCTCATCCTCTTACAAACACGATGACAAAGTAGCTACCGCTGAAATAATTTTCTGAGGATTGATATTCATTTCCAAAAATAGTTGGTAATAGCTTTGCTTGGAGCTAACACCTTTCACAAAAATCGCGTGTCTTGAATTTAGCCAACATAGCTGTCTCCGCGTCAATTCTTTTACGTCACCGAAATAGCAAAATGACTCCAGAATCTTATAACCGATTCTAAAATTGCATTATAACTCAAACAGTTGATTTTAAAATCGTTTTTGTTGCCAGAGTCAAGTTTTAAAGTCCATGTACATGAGCTGGGGACTGGGTCAGAGACACAAACAAACTGTCAGTTGCGATGGTAACGGCTACCGCCATATTGTTTGACTCGAACAAGAGTTCATACATTTCTTCGGTTTGCAAACGGATAGTTATGGGTACGAAAAAATCTGAAAAGCCCGAGCTAAACTTTGTCCATCAGAATGCTATTCTATGTGAGACGATCAAGAAGGAGCAGAGAAATCAGAAGCTCTATACGAGCTACAGCATCAACCCGTTTAAGAAAAGTAAGAATGAATTTATGTAACTCGTGTAACAAAGCCAAAGGTTGAAGCGCTAGTGGTACTCCGTAATTAATCTAACAAATTATCTACTAAGTTCAGCTTTGAAACAACACATTTTCTTCCATTTTTAGTGTATACACTAACTGGAAAACCGAACTCACTTCACGACTCTGCGGACGGCGAAGAAGACGGTGAGTTTAATAAATCGTTCCCAAAAGATTTTAAGATACTCATAATTATGGAGGGTATACGAATTGTTGACTTCATGTATTTAGAAATCTTTTAGAAAAACTAAGTGTTAACTCTTACTAAGTAAGTTATCGAATTATACAAGTTTATATATTTTATGTCAATGATCACGAAAACGTAAATATTTCCATTAAGGCAATGAGTTGTAATGTTCAACTGTACTCGTCTGTAGCTATATATTTTTAAAAAATATGCTAGAAGAATATTATTGTATCCAATGTTTATTTTCATTTTTAGACAACTTTTTGAAAGTTATTAAGAGAGCCCATGAAACACCAGTAGAGAAGTTTGATTTTCCACAGACGTCATCACAAGAGATCGGTTGGCATACCAAGCCACTGGTAAGGAACCAATATATAATTGATTGTTGTTAATATTACTAGCTGTTTTTAAAATAAATCTGTTATTGATTATTTCAGACTTTAAATTGGGAAAGTTACTAAATGATTTGAATATGATAATATCAATCTTTTTTTTGTTATAACAACCTATAGAAAATTATAATTAGTTAAAAAAATATTAGAAAGCTATACTGAGTTTTGATAACTACAGTTGTTTGAATATTTGAAGGAGTTGCAGATGCTTCAAACTGGCTTAAATGATTATTTTACCAAGGGGCAGGGCAGCGCTCAAGGGGTCTCCCCCCCCCTTTCTTTCAGCAGCATTGATTATTTTTGGTGACCTCTGGTTCTTCAATGAACTGACTGTGCAGCATGCGTGCATTCTTTTTGGCTTAGCTCAGTTTAGGCAATCATCAATCTTTCAGACTCGCATAAGGTGAAACTTCAGATAAAAACAAGGTGTTTTATAGCAACCGCCTGAAGGCACTTATGGAATTTTTTTTTTGAGGGAGTTTGGGGGAAAAGGAGCTGGGCTCCCCCTTTTTCAACATTCCTGGATCTGCCTTTGCTTGGCAAAGACCGTGCAGTATTATTTATTAATTTAATCCACTAACATGCATGTATAACTGTTTTTGTCTAAATACAGAATGATTACCCAAGAACTGACGACCGCCTTCATCATCCCCGCCAGAACTCAGAAATCACAAAGTACATGGATGCTGCTTGGAGATATAAAGAACAGTCGGAGAACATGAATTGATTGCCATTAGAATATATTGAAACTCAGTGTAAATATTGCTTTAATTATTAATTTTCATGTACACTTTGATTTTAATAGTTTTAAATAAATTCGAAAAATTCAACTGTCAAATACAACAATAATTGTTGTACTGCTGTGGTGACATTGCTGCTATGCAAAACTTTTTAAGCACCTTAACAATCTACTTGTTTTTCCTTTCTTAATTGTTTGAATGGCATTTTAAGGAATTTATATTGTGTAAAAGTGCATGTTTTGAAATGTTTTTTCCTTATATAATTATATATTTATATTATTTTTTTTTGGGGGGGGGGGAGGTCAGCATGGGGTAAAGGTTTGTGCTACCAATAGGAAAAAAGGCAACTTTTTGCAAAACAATTACATTGCCTAAAGCATAGGCTTTTCATTAGTTATGGTTAGGTATGCACTGTATGATCAGCATTTCTTACCCCTAATGTAGTTCTCTTACAGGCTCAGAAAATCAGACAGTGATACAAAATATTCAGCAGTTCAAGTCTTTTCATATAGTTTTGGTGTTAACAGTTAACATAATCAGGCATGGTAATAGGGGAGGGGACAATTGGGCTGTTACCCTGCCCCCCCCCCTCCTTTAATGGGAAAACTAACTTACTTTAAGTTTATAAAAAATTGCAGAATTATAGTTGTTACAATCACTTATTAACAAAATGTGATAATTTTGATTCGTTTTTATTGATCTAAGAAATGACAACTGATCGTGATATGTTTATTTGATAATGAGAGAGATGCAGAAGAAATTTTCAATTACATCAATAGCAAGCACCCGTGCATAGTTACGCTTGGTAAGGTAAGGTAAGGTATACTTTATTTAACCACGGTAAAATCATCAGTATAATACAGATAAAATTCTAACTAAAATATTTAAATTAAAATTGTTAAACTGTTAACTGGTTTTCATGATTGCCGTGTGGGAGTCCGATTTGAAAGTATATTTGTGTTAATTACACTCTGCCCAATCTGGATGTTTGTATTGACAACTTCAATGCTAATTTTAACAAAACAACAGTTTTTCGGAAGAAAACGTTTCGTGGGATTGTTTACTAATTTCTTGAGTTTTTTTACCTAGAATGTATCAGGCCGGTTTAGTGAAGACCCTGTAGATCATGCTTATAGAATAAATAACACTTGGTTAGGCTTCCACCAAGATATAAAAAAACTCAGGAATATTTAAGTAAAAACTCCTATCCAACACTTGAAATCGATAAACATGTTATTAGCTACCTTAACAAGACCCTTGGGGAAAGGAAACAACAGGGGAACTCAGATAGTCTTGAGAGTAAATATTTTAAACTACCATATATTGGGATGGTAGGTATGACTGTCGTATTTTTTAGGGGTTAAAATTGCCAGTCCGGTATTTTTTAGGGGTTGTAAAAAGAAATCCGGGATAAACCAAGAGCCTGGCATTTTTTAGGGTTTAAAAACGCAAGCTATTGGACTGCTTGTAGTCCCGTGCTTTAGCAAACGTGCGTACTGATAAGACGGTTTAAAAAAGTGTCCTTTGGCGAACGTTCTACTAAGCGCGTGCCTTTATTTACTGCGTATCACGTTCAGAACAACACAAGGGAATTAGCGCCGACCCGCTAGCTCAGTAATTTCAGCTTTCGATTGGTATTTTTTAGGGTAGAAAATTTTTGTCCCCAGGTATTTTTTAGGGTGTTTTGGGGACTTTTCCGACGGTCATCCTACCCTTTTCACCCCGAAGTACCCCCCCGGCCCCCGGGACTAGTTAACAAACCAACAACACTTTTCTGCGGAACAAGACGTAACGCAAAGCAGCGTAAACGTAGTACAGGGATCGGGATGAACAGTACAAATCTATTCCCAAACCGAAACTAGCGAGTAGCGAATATTCTTCGAAGGTATAGTATACTAATTGGTTTCAACTAAAACAATTAGACTCTTCGCCGTTTTCTATGAATCTAATGGTCAATTCGTCGCTTTGCGCCTAGAAATCTCCACCTCGCAGTCTTTTAAAATTGTCACTGAAATATGAGCGATGGATAATTACTATGTTTAAAACAACTAAAACAGATATAAACTGACAGGATCAAAAACGGACAGCTCTTCATTATACAGTATGTATTACTGTTACTTTTTCATCCTTTCATGTCACAAAATATAGAAATATTGTCTTATGCATTAGATTTATTTTATTTATCTTTTTAAAATTGCGGAACGTGCTTCACTGTTCACCAGTGTCATAATGCCTCGACATTTTTATTGCTATAATTTGTAAAACTTATGATTCACTATAGCAACCTTATAGCTTAATATACTAACATTAAACATTTTTAAAAACACTATTTATAAGTTTGACGCTATCATGAAAAATCATATACTCATGCAAACACTCATAGACGTACCGCCAACCACTTAAATTTTTACATCACAGTAGAATGAAGTTGTTTGTTCGTCCTAAAATGGACATGCGTGTGTTTTGAAACCTTATGAGCTTATAAGTCTTTGGAGCATTGTTTATCTATTTGGAACACTTTAAATTATCTTATATAGAAACAAAGCTTTTGTGAAATCGCATCGAATTCGAAGTCCGCCGCAGCTTTGTGCACTTCTCGTTTCACAGACGGAGCATCAAGTTGGAAAATCCTGTTTACATTTGGACAGTTAACAGATTTTTACTTCTCAAGGTGACTAAAACTAAATGATCCGTTCTAACCAAACAAAGTGATACGAATAACCGCTTCTCTTCTCGCAGCTCTGGAATGAAAATGAGGACTTTGCTTCTGTTTATGATTCTTGGAACACTTTTGGCTTTCGGTAGGTTTCTTCAACTGTTGCATAAAATTGACCTACGCATTACGAGTATTTTGTTATGCACTACGTTCGGGGATGAAATGGAATATTTCAAACCAGAATATTCATGCTCATTTCGGAATATTTTCCGAATATTCATATTCCAGAGGCAAATATTCATATTCTCTGGTCAAAACAGTCCAATAATCATATTCCGAGGGTAATAATATGCGAATATTCATATTTCAATATTTCGCTTCATCCCCCGATCGCAATTACGTGCACGTGCATTTTGTTACGCATTACGAGTTTTTTGTTACGCATTGAGCATATTTTGTTACACATTACGTGCATTTTGTTATGTCTTACGTGTATTTTGTAACGCCTTACGAGTGATTTGTTATGCATTACGTGTGTTTTGTTACGCATCACGTATTTTTTGTTACACATTACGTGTATCTTGTTACGCAATATGTATAACTTGTTACGCATTACGTAAGCAAGCAGACTGAGAAACAAAACGTGAACGACCAGCAGAAACGGGAAAGCTGATCGATCAAAGCAAACCTTTTATACATAAGACAATGTTAAAGCCAAATTTAGTTTAAGTTTGATGATGAAGAAAATGAAGATAACAACAAAGAGAAGGTAACAATAATGATATTTAGAAAGTAAACCCGAGATAACGCGCTTTCTGAATGGTTATAGCTCTGTTTTTTATAACTGAAAAGAAACCACGGTATGACGTCACATAACGCCAGAAAACAGTTAACAAAACAGAAAAGTAGAGAGAAAAGTCGGCTTCGCCTGGTTTTCTTGCCAACACTTCCTCGTGTTCTTTTACGTCATAGCGTGTTCTATTTTTGTCTAGAAACACGCGCGAGACTGTTTTATTCCCCTAAAAGTAATAATTATAAATATGAAAAACTATGATAGTAAAAATAATTTAGTAAGAATAATAATAACAATAATAACAAATTACGCTCCGGGATCTTTATCTCAAGAGAAATGATAACTACTGCAATTTTTGATAACTTTATTGATATATGACTGTACTGATTTAAGATACGGCAAAGACAGGATCCCCAACGGTGTTTTTGAAGCACGTTTCAAAGTTTTTCAGTCAAATAAAGGTCTTTGACGATAATGTTATCCTAAACTATATTGTTACTTTTACTCTTGTAAAGTAAAAGTAAAGTGGTGCATTTATATAGCGCCCTTTCCATATTAATGCTCAAAGGCGCTTTACAATGACCAGTTTGATTTTTGTTGTACAGCCGATTCACAAAACGATCCCAACTGTCCAAAAGGCTGGTGTCGCGGCATGGAAGGCGAGTTAAACAGCTCAGTTCAGTAGTCTGTTAAGTTTTTTTTTTATCAAGCTGATTTCAATTTGTCAATTAACTCAGTCTATTATTTGTGTTAAACTCTTTAATGAATGTTTGGGATTATATGGTAAATATGCAAATGATGTCCATTTTCAACAATAGAATGTCCGTTAACAGTGTTCGCAGTTCGTGCTATTGACGTTCCATTCGCATGAAAGTCCGAAAGTGCTATAGATTGCACGGCGATGCTATTGAATGTTTATGCATATGTTCAAGGAGCTATTGGAAGTTTTTATACCGCTAATGAGCTTTGGTATGAATGTATAGAGTGTTTTTATTGAACCAACGCTCGGTCGCAAATGAATGACCATATTTTTGCGTTAACGACTAGCAAAAAGTATAATTCAATACAACATGTTTTATTCATTAAGTAATGAACAGGTATCAAATTAACATTATAATCAACAATCGAAAATTAAAATGTTATGATGACTTTTTGAACACCTTGTGAGACGCATATCAATTTCAAAGAGTCAACATATACGTATAAGGCCTTTCCTCAATTGGACTCCACAAGTCTCCATGACAACAAAATAGGCTAACACAAGCTTCTGTTCACGATTCCAGGTAAAAGAGACCAGGTGAAAGAAGGTCCTGGTGTAAAGGGTCTCCATGACAACCATAAGGTACTGCACAAATCGGTCTAATGAAACAAGGAGTAGCACTGCAATAAATTTCCTTTTTCACTTTTGATTTTTTGGTTTATTTTTTTTGTTCATCTTTGATTTTTTTTCGGGCAATTACTGTTTCTCCTCTTTTCCTACTCATTTCTTTTCTAGTTCGTCAACTCGCTTCATCTTCTACCTGTATGTGTTCTAAATCATCTTGTTTTTTCATACATCTTCCCTCCTGCTCCTTAATAAACTTTTCCTAACTCCTATCGACCCCGTCCCGCACGTCCCAGTTCACCTACTCCATCCATGTATTCTAACTTCCTCAGTCTATCAAACTCAAATTCTTCCTCCCTTCATCACTATTTCATTTGCCTCCCCTCCCTCTAAACCCTAGTCTCCTATACCACCTCATTTATTTAGCCTCAGACTCACCCCTCCCGTCTCATTTCCTTTTCACCCTTCTTTTTTCTCCCTTCTTTGCCTCTTCCTCCTTATGTCCTGTCAAGGTGGGGGTGCCGGTGACTAAACCAAGAAACACGTACAGACCTTGTGGATCGAAGTGCAAGATGAGGTGCAAGATCTGAGCCCGCACTCTCAGATTCCGTGGCTCCCTACTCAGCCAAAATGAGACTTGTTTCTAGTTGCATTTGACTTCCATGCGAGTAAACTTCTATCTTCTCTAATATGGCAGTTTTTGTTTATCAGAATCAACTGAGTGATGAAAAACGCGATGAAGAATTCTCCGACTTGGTACAAAAACTGATGCCGGATGATGATCGCCGCTAACGCTGCACATTTATAAACACGCAGAGAAGACAGAGAAGCAGAATCAAAGAGAACTTGTTCAATAAACGTGGTTTTACTCACGGACCTCTGTACTATTAAATTTCAAACTATTTTGCATAACCATGGTTTTAGTTAGTTTACTTAATTTGAAGTAAACGACTTTACTCTTCTGATCTCGTGTCTTAATTATAAGTGCACAACTGTAACATCTTGAATGAGATAAAAGCCCTTGACCTTCGGGTGTTTTTGAGCCCGATTTTACGACGCACTGCAGCTGCAGCCGACAATCTGTTTGCTGTAGTTTCAGCTTGGGTTCCCACTGGCTATTCCTTTCTTGATTTACCTTTCACACTTTATCCAAATTACCTCTTCCACTTTTTCCCAAGCCGGTAACTTCACCAGTTTGTCAACTTTTGCCTACTTTTACCCATTTCCCAGCATTCTACTTTAACCCTTTTTCCCAAAGTTTTTTCCTTCACCTTTTTTACTCGAGATGCTACTCACAAATTATAGTTTCACTTCTCAGTCCCAACGTTCAACTCTCACCATTTTACCAAGATCCTGCTTTCGTCCGTCTCTCATTATTCTACTTTCACCTTTTTCCCCAAAATATTCTCATTTGCATTTTCCCTATTTTACTTTCTTTTTTCATCCTCTTCCCAGTGGTTACTAGTTTACCATTCCTTAAGATTCCACTCTTTTCTCCTTTCTTGCAATTATACCCAAAGCTTTAATTTTCCTCTAAAAGCTTTTATTTTCCTTCGTTGGACTCTGGTTTATAAGAGGGCCATTGTGTTGTTAATCGACTTATATACACCCTTAAAAAAAGCATTAAGAATTAATTTTAGTAGAAACTAAAATTAATTCTTAATGCTTTTTTTAAGGGTGTATAAACCTGCTCATAATTTTAAGCAGCGTAGTATCATCATTGAAGCATTTTATAGACCTTGCTGTCTTACTTAAGCATTCTGTGACTGCTCAACTACAGTTTGTAGTCGCTGAATGTTACTGGTTAACGGTCCTGTACACGAAAGACAGTAGATATTTATAAAACGCTTTTTCTTAAAAATCGACCAATGGTTCAAGGGAGGCCCAAGTATTTAAATTTAGTAAAGTTTTGAAAACACAAGTGATAACTGAAATTAGTTCACAGCCCATCAAGACAACTCTACATTTTACCAGAAGGGAGTTAGAGTATTTTGTCAAATAATGATTTGATATCTCCCTGGCTGATACTCTGTTTTCATCTTTCTGGTATTCATTTGAAGTTATCAGATAAGAAATAATGTGGAGACATAACTCAGAAAAAAAACAAGTTCCACTGATGGGAATCAAACCCTAGACCTTCCACGTACTAGTTGGACCTTGCTCACCATAGCTCAGTGGTAGAGCACTGACTAGTAGATGGGAGGTCTTGGTTTTGTCCCATCAGAAACTCAGTTTTTGTCCGAGTTACATATATCTCTGCTTTGATTATCTCATATTGACAAGTTCATTACATATATATACATATATTTCATTTGAAGTTGAAGATCAAAAATCTAAGTCAGTTACCATTGATGAAGCATGTCACTTGTGCTAAAATTTATTCAAATGCTTTCCTTAATTTCTATTACTCTGTTACAATGCAGAATTGCTATATTTCCATTAAATAAGGCCTACAGGCATTATACAACTGCGAAGTTATTTCAAACATACAAATGCATCCCAATTTGTTTAAAGGGTTCGTCAAAACTCCTGAGACTATAACATACCTGATCAGAAACAAAAGGAAAAAGTTTGATATGCCAATTAGTACTCTTGATTTGAAAATACTTTAAAGTATCAAAAACTAAAAAACTTAGGAATTTTATTCAAATCTATGTTGATTCATGCTGGTTTTTTTTTTTAAAAAAAGGTAGGTTGCTCATTTATTTCCTATTGATAACCTTTTCTTAGAACACCATTAACTGCCCAAAACCTATATTTACAGTTTGACTTCTTGACAAATATTAAAGTATGCACATGTACTGTGGCAAAAAATACTAAGGCACATGGCTTAGCTTCATTTTCACTTGTTGTGAAAAAAAATTTTCATGCCTGTTTTCTTATCTATTATGTTCAACAACTGAGGCATCAACCATTACATGGTCCTAGAAGGCCCGGGGAGGAGGGGGGCAGAGAGGGAGCACTCCAGGGTTAAAAGGGTAGGGATGACTGCCAGAAAAGTTCCCCAAATACCCTAAAATTCCCATCCATAAGAATCCCCCCCCCCCCTAAGAAATACCTTCCAGTTTAAAAAATAATGTAAAAAACACCCATTGAAAATTGACTCTTCCCTAATAGCTAGCAGGTTGGTGCTAAGTCCCTTTGTGTTGCACTGATTGAGATATGCAGTTGATAAAGGTCTGCATGCACGTACTAAGGACATTTTCATTAACTTCTTGAGTTATCAGTACACACATTTACCAAAACAAAGGACTGCAAGAAGTCTAGATAGTAGCTTGGCATTTTTCAACCCCCCCCCCTTCCTCCAAAAAAAACATGCTTTTGGTTTAACACTGGTCTTCCCATGACAATCCCCCCAAAAAATCAGACTGACTACTTTAACCCCTAAAACATACTGTGGTCATACCTACCACCCAAATATATGAAGTGCCCCTCCCTCACCCCACAGTCATGTTGCCCCAGCCAGGTTGTATCCCTGCCAATCTGTAAGCCATGTTGCCCCAGGTCTAGATCAAATCACTCCATGAACTAAATAAAGGCATTCCTTTTAACAGCTTTTCTTCATCTTCACTGTTCCTTTTCATAAATCATTATCAAACAACAAGGACATAATTTTTATTAGTTTACACTAGGTTGATTACTAAAAGCACATTTGTCATTGGCTGAAGTGGATCAAAGGCTTTTAATGGACTACAGATCTTAGTTTACCCAACATTGCCATGCAACCAACTACAGTTATGAATGTGTTACAGTAAGTAGCAACATTTTATTGACTAATCATGGATAAGACCTCAATTGCCAAAGAGGAAAAAAGTTTTCAAACTTATGCTGATTTGTCTCAAAATTCATTTAAGATGGGGTGACATGACCTAGGCAAGGGACAACTTGACTTAGATTTGTGGCAACATGACCTGAGAAGACATGACCCTGGGGCAAGATGTCATGTGTTCAACTAGAAACTTGGATGCCTGTTCATATAACTATCTATGTGGTCAAGAATATTTGCTATGGTAAAAAATAGCTTAGTGTAACAGCAGAAGTAAAAAGTGGACATGTTGCAGCCAGCATAAACAAATGGATGTTTTCTGCTTATGATAGGTGTACACATTATACTTGCTGTCTGTAACAACCAATAATTTCCACTTCCAATCCTAATAAATTGATTTACAAGTTTAGAAACCCCATTCATCTTCTCCAGCAAACAACATAAAGTATGCAAGAATTGTAATGAAGATGAAGACGTTTCCAGAAGACACAAGGCCCATGGCACCCCACTGGATCTGATGGTGAGATGAAAAATGACCATAGTTTCAGTAAACAGCTTACACAAATCTGGAGAAACAGATACTTGTTACATGAACAAAATATCTTTTCATATTTTTATTGGGGCATTTTCTTCTCTTCTCAAGAGTGAATTATTGTTATTCCAGACAACTTGTGTGTCTACTACAGCATTAGACGAGGATATGGTTACAGGGGCAAAGCTCGGGTTCAAATAGTTGGGGATGGGGTGTGGTGAGGGAATGGAGCACAGTTATAGAAAAGAGAGAACAATTTGGGAGCCCCGACCTCACCCTTTTGCTTTCATTGTCTTACATTTTTCTTAAATTTTGAAGGTCTGGGGGGGGAGGGGGTGGCCCCTTCACCAGTCCCTCCACAGTCCTGGGTTAGTTTGCTGAAATGTGTTACCAATTGTGTTACTTCATAATGGAATTACACACTGAAATTCAGAATTATTTAGAAGAGTTAAAGATAATCTTAATATTAATTTTGCAAAGCAACAAAATGCAACATATCATGTATCGACAACGAACAACTTACGATGCCTGAATGTGCTAACACTATTGGCAGACCTGAAAGAAAAAAATTGATATACTTGGTTATTTTACACTTTGGAATGCCTTGTATTTTTTTTCAGCAACAATAAAAATTCCAAAAACAGGTTCAGTTTAAAAATTATTACAGAAACTATAAATAAATTCATATAAATGATGCAACCTCTACTAAAATTTAATGCAATATTGGAATTATTATTGTATTACATCATTGAATTATAAGTACTAATATAATAACTTATCACAAAATGTATTTTCAACCTCGTCCAGTGAATAGCTACACAACGGACCCTAAACTGTCATTCACATTTCATATGACTGTATGACTGACTTGGCTAAAACAAAAAAATTGCATTTTTAACTTATCAAAAATAAAATAATATGTAATACATGTATATTAACTTACTATTGACATCTAAAGTCAGGGAATTTTTACTGGTTTCACTTTACATAAAAGTAACAATTATTACATAAAGCACATAGAATTAAACAATGTGAAAACTCTCACCAAATGCAGAGATGACAATTCCTGCTGTTATAAAAAATGAAATTTCCTTTGCCAAACTGAGAAGACAAGTTAAAATATGGTACATCAAGTTTTCATAATTTGACTCATAAATTGCCACATTTGTTGTTTTTTTATTTCACGATGATCAAAATGATTAAGACACCAAATTAAGAGGCCAATAAAATATTATTAATACTTATCACTTCTATTATCATAATTTATTGACATGTAGCTACCATGAAACAAAGCAATTTTAGAGGATTTGTTACATTAATATGACAGAGACTGAGACTGTATGACAGTGCAAGAGTCAAGGGATTAGGATGAAGGTAAGTTTTACAGACACCAATTCCGATATAATTTACATAGTATTACACTTATCAGACAAATACAATGAAATATTATCATACTGTACAATCATACAAAACACATAAATTTCAAAAGTTTTCCTTTTTTATCTCTGTTGTTTTGAGGACCCCATTTTTTTAAATCTTACTTAAAACTATTTTTCAAGCCTTGCCACTCCACTGCTATTGTTTATATCGTTATTATAATTAATGAACATTGTCGTTAACCACTATCACCAATACTATTATTACTATCTTTTTAACATGAAGGATAAATAACATGAAATAAATGAGGTTCATGTATATAATTACATACATATACTTACTTTGCTGCATTTGAAGAAAATTCTTCAGTTAATCTGCGAGCAATAACAGTGGGAACCGGAGCTAGGCAGTAGAAGAATACTACAAGAGAAATTTAATGTATTACTCAAATTACTTTAGGATAAAAAAAGCTAAATAAACAAGAAATTGACAAAAGTGTTGTAACAAAAAGGTAACAGATTTTCATTTTGGGAGGTAACATTTTTATTTGTAAGAATCATGAGGGGGGTCAAGGTTTGAACCATGCTATAGCAGTATACCCAAAGGTTTTGTCAAACCTTGCTTTCTCCATGTGACTGGGGAATTATGAGACACGTCTGCTAAACTTATTACATTAAACAATGCATAATAATTAATACAAACAATAATGGGAGAAAAAATAAACAAGATACTGAATATAAAGTTAAAGAAAAAAAATTTGCATGTTGAGGGGGAAGAGAGACCTACATATGATCTTGTCAGGAGTGGGGAAACTTTTCAAAAGCTATAGGGTGGAGGTACTGTTATAATAGTTTTATATGAAATGTTTTGGGTGTTCAGTTTCTTAACACTAAAATTTAAATTTAAAAAGAAACAAAATTTAGGGGAATTAATAACAAGGCAGCCCTTTTAGTTTGCTATATAAATTACGAAATCGTAAAGAAAGTTTCTTGCAGCTAACACTTTCTTCAGCTCTTGAGAGAATCAATAAAAAATCAATACTTACAAACAAACAGGGGCCACCATATTCTTAAAGAAAAGAAGCACAACACTATTAGTCTCTGAATTTACTTCAGAAGAAAAGTAAAAACCAATAATTTAAATTAATTAAAAGCTGATCATGTAACCAGTGAATATTGTTTCTACAACCTCGAAACTAATAGTTGTTTAATTTTCAGTTTACATAGAACATTACAATATGTTTGACTAACTTACTGGTCAATTTTAAGAAGTAATTTTTCCTTTCGAAAACCATCCTGTCCGTTTTAGAACTTTAACATTACTACGACTGATCTGAAACGTTTTAAATGACTGAAGTACAACACAACTTTCGACGTTCCTAACTAGCAGCTAGTTAATTTATGGTATAATATTACTGTGAAAGTAAAACAATTTTATGTTAAAATTCACTTTCACCACTTCAGTGAGGCATTCTAATTCTGGCGATATTCGAACGCTTTGCTGCTTTGAAATTCAAAGTGAGCCAATAAATTTCCTTCCGCTCTACCAGGGCGTCTACTTTTGGGTACTACTTACCCATATTGCTCCAATGCACAGCCAAGAACGACCAAAAGAATACCTATAGCACCAGTGAACGACAGCGCAACAATGCTGAGGATAAAAAAAAGACCTTTAATTTCTTTGATCTGATAAAAATCACGAATTACCGCAAAATCTGCGGAGGAGCAGGCTTCAGTTTCACTTGACATAAATTTAGAATACAAATTTAGAAGCGACAATTTAAGCAAATGAAATAAAACTTACGCTATAACGACGTCCATGTGGCATTACGAGCAAGAGTAGAAAAAGAAGAATACTAATGAGTGACTGGACAAGGAATAACAACAACAGGTGGAATAAATTGATAGACAGAACTAAAAGAAATTCACCTTTGATGCCCGCCATCTTGAAATGAAATGTTGTTGTCTTGGAACCAGTCCTCAACCAACGGACAATTTAGTCGGATTGTGAAGGCAGCGGAGGTACTGGACAACAAAGTTGTAACGTTGTGTGAAAAGTAAATTTACGATTGGATATTTGAATATCAAATGTCATGTCCCCAAAGTAGACCTATGTAACAGGGCAAACTCGATAATTTCTGTAAAAGTGAAGCACAAGCTTTTTATTCCTCCTAGTGTTACTAAGGAGATTGAAAGCCGTCGACAAAGAATGTTGCACCAAAAATATTCAGTTCAGAACCTGCCATTCTATTCTGGTTCTAATAAAAAATTTGGATGAACGTTTCATTCATATGGTCTTTATGTAGATAGATCAATCGTAAAACAATGGCGGTAGATCTTACATAAGATCTTACATTGTTTGTTTGTTTCCAATATCAACTTGGAACATTTGGTTTCCAAAAATAGCCTCGAAATTTGTTGAATGGCTGTCTAAAAAAAGATCTCAGATAAATATCCAACGTTCGGGTTCTTCAATAGTCTGGAAGGTTTTTTGCGCTGGGTGTATATTCCGCATACAGCGTGCGCCGGGTGGACGGGCGTTGTGACTACTTTTAACAGAAAAGCATCCTCTCTCAAAGCCCCCCGTCGGAAAATAAACAAGCCCGTCCCCCCCTACCAACCCAACCCCCCCCCAAAAAAAAACTTTCTAATTACTTGTCGTAGCTACTGATATGTGCTATTAAACTGGCAAGCAGTACTCACTAAAGGTCACCAAGATTAGCTCCCCGTCATTTACGGCTCAAACTGCGACTGGTTCTCACGCCTTTCTCATCACGTTACAGTACGTTGTAATCGAAAAATTTTCAAAGTTTTTCTCCTTAGCTTCACCAGATTCGAAAGCGAAGGCCTCGCCGGCTAAGAGAAGCGATGAGCTTTGGGGACGAGAATGCAAATCTTGGCGTCTCGTCAATCTCGTTCCCAGGACTTTTCCCTATGTTGTAATGTGGGTGCGGTCGGGAGGCTACAACATAGGGAAAAGCCCTGGGAACGAGGTTGCCGTCTCGTCAGCGTCGGGATCTTCCCCATTTGGAACTAATACTTAGATATAAAAACGTATGACAATTTTTATGGAAACGTAAACTCTCAACGTTTATTTGTTTCAATTATTTATTTATGATATATTTTCTTCTAGAAATTACTAAGCCATTAAATGCGGTCTTACGAGTACACTTAGTTTTCCTAGTCGGTTCGTGGCGCACCCAAATACAATTCCACCACACTTGTGCTTAGTTTCTTGGGAGTTGCACAACCTTGCACCCTGCCACCGGACACCGGAAATGAAACGAACCTCAATAACAACTTTGGCCTGCTAAACATCCTCAAGTCTACTTGGAAACGCCCCTTGAGGCTGTTCGTAAGGAGAGCTTCAAAGTGATCCTATATATAATTTATATATCTATCTATCTATAACGTATTATAACATTAAGCAACTATTGGACGATTTGACGTTAAATAACAAGCAGCTATTGGAGGTGCGGACCTGAAATCATTCGCCTAGTAGACGCATGACAACGGTCTACTCCGGGGCGCCGCGATTTAAAGCAACTTGTTGCGCCTTAAGACGATTTAAGGGAATTCATTGTAAAAACCTGACCGCGGCTTGGGGCGATTTAAGGAAAAATTGGATGAAAATTGACTGCGACTTATATTAGTGCAATTTAAGGCGAATTGAGGCGATTTAAGAAAAAAATGGGGTGATAAGAGACTGCGACTTAATGTGATTTAAGGCAACTAAAGGCGATTTAAGGCGACTTAAGCACCCGGAGTAGGCCGCATGACAAGTTAGCCCCGCTCAATTGCAGCTATTAAATATGTTTTTAACAAGTAATTCAAATACCCTAATAACTACATTTTTTCCCCGGGGTAAATTTAAACATCCCTGCAGTTTCTCCCCTTTTCGCTTCACTAATAAAAATGATAATAATAACAATAATGATAATAATGGCTATTTTAAATGTAATAATTTCATAATGGGAAAAAAGGATAAGTTATTGGGGTAAGGGTAGATCGTAGTGTTTTAAGTTTTAACATTAAGTAGAGTAGTTTTTTTGTAGAGGAAGAGCCAATCACTGGAGTCTACAATAAACCATTATTATTATTATTATTATTATTATTATTATTATTATTATTTTTTATTTTTTTTATTTTTTTTTATTATTATCATTAGTGATAAGACCCACACTAGCCAGGTCATCACATGTCCCCCTCAGTCTCTATAGATCAATGTCTTGATCTCAGTCCCTCGCGGTCAGATATGGCAAAGCTCGTACGACGTAATTGTTTAAGGCGTTGTCTTGCAACAAGAAACAAAGAGGCTCTTGAATGCTGAACGAAAACTTGTGTTATACATCGCGTAAATTGCCGGGTTTAAAGTGCTGTTTAACGTTGGAAAAACATAAAAAAATGCGAGACTCAAGGCCTTTTTTGTGCCCTCGTCTAAAATATTTATCTTGTTCGTCCAAAGATCTGTTAAAAGGATAACAAAGAACGGCAACCAACAAACCACAAAGGCGCCGATAACTATCGCCAGAGTCTTTGCCGCTTTCACTTCCACTATTAGACTGAGGGCGCCTTTGTTTTGTTCTCTAGTGACTTGCTGCTGGGCAGCAATCTCGCGGGCGTGTCCCCAAGCAACTCGGAAAACAAGCGTGTACATTATCATTACAATAGTCAGGGGAAGGAAAAAATTAAAAGCTGCCGCTACCGTATAGAAAACTGGATCGCGTTTTGAACACGCGGGTTGGTTTATCGGCCATAGAATGCCCCAGTGAGCTTCCCCGGGTGAAGTCCAGTTCAAAAGGGCCAACAAGGCCCAAATAATTGAGTTAAGCCATACAAACCCAATCAAAACAATTCCAACACGATTTGTCATGATAGAGTGATAGCGGAATGGCATGTAAATAGCTACGAAGCGGTCTATCGAGATGATGACTAGGTTCCATACCGACGCGGCACTGCACATAATGTCCACAAGAAGCCACGCCTGACACATTTCAAGCGAGTTGCACCAGAAATCATTGTGAATGGTTTGGTCAATGCGAAAAGGTAACAACAACAGTGATACTAATAAATCACTAATGGCCAGTGATACGATGAAGTAGTTGGTTCGAGTTCGGAGCCGACGGTACATCAGCACAGCGGTACAAACCAAGCCATTTCCAAAGAAAGTTAGTAGGAGAATGACAATAAGGAATGTAGCTTGGAGCACGAACTTTGGACTTTCAGTCTCTGCTTGACATAAGCATTCACGTAGTAGTTTATAATAACGTTCATCTTTTCTAGTTGTAGCCTGTTCACTTGCGTTAAAGCAGTGGCTAGGTTGACTCATTCTTGTACGTCGCTCAACAAGGAGCTGCAGTGCTTTGCTGTTGACGACGCACAGCGGTCACGACTTGTAAGTCTTGTTTCGCCCGGGTTTATGCTAATGAATTTTCCCTCGTCTGTTACCCAGTTTGAAATAAAGTTTCTAAAAACAAAGAAAGAGGATGTACACTTAAAATGTACACATAAATTGGAAATTCACGAGGATGAGAACAACTGCACTAGCACATGAGCACCGAGTGCCTAATATACTATTAGTGCTTATCAGTTAAAGTCAAAAGAATCTTAAATTTTGTACGTGTCTGAAATGACATGAGGAGCCAACTACTGGGTTGGGGTGGAGGTGGGGGTATGACTTATCCCGCCTGGTACCGATTGCATACACAAATCCTTTGTTAGAGGAAACGCTTCTAACCGGGATGTAATCGGGATCATGTATCAGGTGCAAAAAAAAAAAAAAAAAAACAGAAACGAAAAACAGATTCGGTGGAATATGTACTGATGGCGATGGAATGAAACTCGTTCAGGTATATAATGTAAACAGCCCCTTATTAGAGTTTACTGTGAACCTAAAACATCCAAAATCTTAGCCATAATCTTTACCCTGCAAGATACGTTCATTTCGTAGACCATTTCTAGTTAATTTCTTAAGAAAGTGTACCTTAAAAACTCACCAGTTTCGTAGTAAAACGCTTTCCTAATCTTTTGTACTTATAGCAATAGTTTACATTAAAAAACATTCATATCGCACCTGCTTTTGATAAGCAACTAAAGCGAGCCTGACGTGAGTTTTGCGCCAAACTACCTGCCGGCACACAGGCTATAAAGATTTTACAGCAAGCAGCTACAATACAAGTTTCCACAGGGAAAAAAATTGACAAACCAATTAATCTCGTGTCAAGTTATTAAGCACAAGATGTTTGACAAATCCCAAGGACCGTCTTTTCATTGCGAAAACTGCGTGAAGCAATACTTGACAGAAATGTGTTAGGTACTTTTTGTTAAAACTACTCATAAACACACTATGTATTGAACCAACGGCAATAGCTGTCTTCGTTTTCCTTTTTGGTGGCTGTTTGAATAGCAAACACGGCTGATTTATCAGAGATTTGAGGAGCATCGTCCGCCGAATCAGAAACAGCATACGCTTCTTCATAATTATAGTGTCGGTCGTATATAGATATAAAGCTTCAGGTAGGTTTCATGGATTTAAAACTAAATGTTTATCGATGGTTACTGAGCGAACAACTTGTTTGTAAGTACGTATTTCGAACTGACAAGATGTACAGACTTTTCCTTTCAAATTGACAAAGAAAAGTGTAACACAAACCTGATGACTGCAATTGCTTGAAGCTATTCCTTGACTGAGATTCGTGTTAACTCGTACTTGCAATCTTGTATATAACTCGAGTAGCTTTTGCTTGACATGCAGTTTAAGACAATAAACTATCTGCAATTGATTCAGAGGATGCTCTTTGGGTATTATTTATTCTAACCTGGTGTCCTTGAACGCGAAGTTGGAAACAAGTCGACCGGTTGTCACTGTCGGCGCGTTCAGGTAAAAGCAACAAAATGATTTTATGGCCGAAGCGACTATTTCAACTTTCAATTCAATCAACAATTTTACAGATTGGAATGCATTAATAGTTTTTTGCCTAATCGGTTTTCATAAATTATCAGCCGAGGACAGCCGCTTTCAACTCCAAAAAAGCAAAACAACAATTCTGCTGGTTATATTCGCTGGTTTTAATTGATTGATTAATACTGGGCTGAAAGTTCATTTAATTTGATTAGTCTATAGGTTTTGCAAAACACAAAAACCGGATAGAGAAATTAAAAAGTCGATATGTGATAAAACTTGCTTGAGACAAACAACTAAACCGAAGACAGATCTGGAAAAGGCATGTAAAAATCAACAACGTAAGCCAAATGGTTTCTTTACAGTCTCAGTGGTCAGTGCGCCAAAAAATGGAAGAGAAGAAGATTGAAGAAAGTCTCAAAGTTTAGCGAATTAATAAGTGCTAGCGGCCGTTTGACGATCAAGACTGACAAGCTTTTATTGCAACTATCGGCTATTATGATGTACTTTTGCAGAAGCTTCGCTTTCGGTTTATTTTTACCACACAAAGTTACAGATGATTAAACAACATAAAAGATTAATTAATACACAGCTGAAGGACTAAGTATATTACAAACTTCAAAGAACATTAAAAGTAAAGACACCGCGAATACTTAGATTTGCGAGCTAATAATACAGATCCTAGGGAATATTTTTTTAGTGTCAAACAATTTCAGAAAATTACGAGCACGCATTACAATCAAATACACTCTAGGATCATTTTTCATCAAAATACACAATAATGTTGCCCTTTACTCAATGAAATGCCTACATCATAAAATTACGTACCATAGCCAGATATCGGTTATTAACTTAGCACCCTAGATCCTTTCAATACCTGATTGCTGTGCAAAATCTTCGCCACAATAGTTCCTGCCTGGCTTGTCTAGGTATCGTCTGTGTTTTCGGCTTCTTTACCTATGATAAGATAAAATATTGGTATTCAAATAAAAGAAGTTTGGACAGCAGGGGCGTCGTTTCAACTCGTAAACGATACTAGCTCTTGAGTTTGCCGCTTTCCAATTCGTGCGATGCTCGTGAATCGGTAAGGACGAGGTGCAAGCCGCGCAACAAATTCATTAAATTCGTTGGCAATTATATTCGCAATAGGAGTCACGAGTTTTCAATTAATATCAAAATTCATTATTAAAAAATTGTTTGGCTCACCGTTAATTTTATTATTATTTAAAAAATTGCAAAGAATTCTCCTTAGCTTCGTAGTTAATATAATGAGTTTAGAAACTGGAAAAACCAAAAAGATAAGTTATGAGCCGCTTCGATGAATAAACTCTTAATACGAGTTTTCAATTAATATCAAAATTCATTATTAAAAAATTGTTTGGCTCACCGTTAATTGTATTATTATTTAAAAAATGCAAAAATTCTTCTTAGCTTCGTAGTTAAAATAATGAGTTTGGTTGGCACAGGAAAAAACCAAAAAGATAAGTTATGAGCCGCTTCGATGAATAAACTCTTAATACGAGTTTTCAATTAATATCAAAATTC